>PVJA010007928.1:13457-66601 GCA_004027025.1 Myocastor coypus | reverse complement strand
TTTTTTTTTTTTTTTTTTTTTGTATTATCTTTATAAATACCACATCTAGAATGTATTATTGGTCTATCCTTTTACATAACGTCCAATAATTAATTTAATTCAAACTATTGGAATTAACTTTCTTTTTAAAATGGTGCAGTATATTAAGTATTCAGGCAATCAATCTTTAGAAATAGAATAACCATATTTTTGAATGTTTAAAATTTTTTTATCTATATTTATTTACTTACTTGGTACAGGATTTTGTTATGCAACTCAGAATCATAATGATCCTCCTGCCTCAGCCTCCCCAGTGCTGGGATTACAGGAATGCAGCACTTCACCCAGTTTTGGTGGCCCGCACTGTGAGTCTGGTGTCCAGCACCTAACCAGGGATTGGACCCGGGTCCTTGCACTTGCCAGGCAGGTGCTTCAACCACTGCACCATCTTCCCAGGCCCACAACACGCACATATTAATTGGCAGTCCTCTTTTATATCTCTTAACAAATTCATACTTCTACAAAAAATAATCTCCTTGAATTCTTGTTTATTGCTTCTTTTAAATGTCTCAAAGTTCATAAATATACATATGCACAAACACACACACACACATACACACACACACACACACACACACACACACACACATTACATTTTAATGCTTTACCTCTATGGAATTACACTGCTACAAATTACTTTATTCACTAACATGTATTTGTATTATATGAAATATTTGACAGACTTTTTTCTTCTAAGTGACTATGACAATCTTTTTCACACTATGTGATCTTACTGATCTTTGACACTCCTACTGAAAGATATCTGGGAGCCACATCTTTAAGAGCCTCCACCATTGAGCTGTATTTTCAGCACTGTATGGACGATCGATCAACAAAATACTGCTGAAATGCTGCCTCATGACTTCTGAAGTATATCTCAAGAAGAATATGGCTGCAATGCTAACACTTGCTGTAAAGAAGTAAGCCATCATGGCATGCAGAAACCCAGTGTAGCTTATGTGGGAAGACTGCATGCAGAGGCCTTGGGGAGAGCACAGGGAGCAGCTGCCAGCCAACACTGGCAGACACGACTGAGCCAAAAGAGACTTTAGACAAACGTAGTCATCCCAACAAGGCTTCAGACAGAGAAGAGCAGAGACAACTTTGACCCAGGAGATACAAGAGGACAATAAATCATTGTTTTGTATTGCTGACTATTAGTGAATTGTGAGACATTATAACTGGAGTAACTTTGCTTGTCTGTAATTATTATGCATTGCTATGTTTATTACAAAGTATCGAATTATGTCAATTTATCAGTATATCCCATTTTGAGGAACAGTGTTTCAGTTTGCTAATTATATGTATATTTTTCACTTTACCAGGTAATGCCAGATGCAAAAATGAGGTTTGTGTTAATTTACACTTCTACCTACAGTACATGGGTTGTCATTATTCAATAGCCTATGTTGCTTTTTAGAAATTCAAATCTACCACTCTCTTATTTACAAAACAATGCTATATTTGGCTTTAAAATCTCTAAATGTCTTTTGGATTGAGTATTGTTCTATATATTTATGTTGTTGAGAATAAAATTTACATATTTAGTAATAAAACTACATACTTAGTAATAAAATTTATATATTTAATAATAAAACTTTAATAATAAATGCTTGGATGTAACATAGTTAATTACCTTTTAATATATTGATTTGATTAGCTAATTTTTGGCTTTTATCAGTATTTCAATCTATATTTTGACCTCATATAGTTGCACTAAATTATTTATATTATCATTATATATCTGTGACATCAAATGTGTGTTCATTACATGAACTGCACAGGAATTCTTTTTTTCTGCTTTTCATTAAATCTGATTTATATTTCCTACTGTTTGGAAGCTTAACTAAACTCACTTTAGCAAAGTTCTAGAATGTTTTAATTTAGACATGAAGAATTATAGATTAATGTAAATTAACAATTGTGACTGCTTTTAAAACTTATTCACAGTATTTCTTCATCCAAGTTCTGTTCAGAGTTATCTGAATATCGTTAATACCTTCTAATGATGTTTTATGCATTTCAATAAATAAATTTGTACTTTGATTCTTCTTTTTTTCTCTGAGCCAGGCATTGAACATAGGCCTCTGTGCTTGCCAGGCAAGCACTTATTCTATTGAGCTATCTCCTCAACCCTGCAGATTAGTCATTTTATTAATGTTTTTTATAACATAGAGTTTTTGTTCTTCTATTAGTAGTTTCATTCATATTAAGTACTTTTTTAGTGTAGTAATTCTTTCAATGAGTTTGTCACTGTTATATATTTTTTAAATTTTTCTTTAGGCATTTCTCCTAGGGCTAACTCTAAAGTCTTACTGAAATCTACTAACTTAGTTTCGAAGAAGTACAGAGATGTTATTCCTACATAGATATATTTTATTTTTCCTATTCTCTGCCATTTCTTTATTAAGGCTATAAGTATATATTAGTGCCATAATTTCAGTTTACATAGCTGTAGATCTTATCAAAGAGGCTGAGGGAGATGACCTATTTGTAGCACTTGCCATGCTACTCTTCTTGTACACCATTTGTACTTCTCTTCATTGTCCCTGTCTGCTCATCATAATGTCGCCTTATTTCCTTAGTCAGATACAGCTTTGCTCAAAATAACAAATATCTCTGAGAAGGCAAGTGTTTTTGCACAGCATTCTCAATTTCTGTCTCTCATTTTTGTTTGTAACCTGGAATTTTTAATTTATGGTCATGATTTCACCAGTTTTCATTTCAGGCCTATGCTAGAAATTATTTACAATAGATTGTCCCACACGTTGCCATATGTAGAAAGCTTAACTCAGTCCATACACAGAAGGCCAAGTAGTGTTCTCAATAGCAACATTCACATGTCTCAACCCTTTTAATATCATCTTGGTGACACAAGGATTAAAATAAGGCTCCCAAACATGGTGAGCCAGGCTGTGCGTGCGCATTTCTGCCTAACTACAGCTTCAGTTCCCACTACGTTTATTTGATTTTTTGCTAGCCAGCAATTACGGCCTTGAATTATATTTTGGATGCTGTCAAAAAGACTTTTTAAATGATATAGTCCTTTCTCCTTGAAATGCTTTTCCAGATTTTCTTCATTCAGTTAATTTCTACTTTCCTTCAGATCGCAGTTGAAGCTTCATTTTTTTCAAAGAAGCTTTTCATTCCCTCCTAAGTTATTTTCTTCTTGAATTCAAGTATTTAACTTTCTCATCATCTACCCAGTCATACTTGCACATTTGAAAGTAATGGGGATGTGCATAAAATTGTGTACTTTATATCTGTTTCTCCAAACTCTACATACTCCAAAGGAAGAAAATACAACCAGTTTTAGACATCACTTTTATCCCCAATACCTGAAACAAAGTTAATAGATAACACACACCAGTAAGTGCATGCTGACTACACTAAAATTATGTGGACAGCTTCAATGTAAAAGATGTGTTATACTTTCCAACGAGAAATAATTTTATTATAAAGATCAGAAATGATTCCAGAACTGGCTGGTTTTCTGAAATGAGGAATTTAAATTTCTGGAATCATGGCCACACATCGGTCTCTTCTTAGGTCTTCACCCTTGATTCTTTATCCTGAGTCATATTTCCACATAAGTGTCACTATAGCAGAGCTCATTTTCCAATGATTATCATGTATGGTGGCTGTTCAGAATAATGTATGCCTATCTCTCACAAAAGTTCAGGTGAGGTCAGGGGTAAACTCATTAAGAAATATAAAATATGTGTTCAGTATCTATAAATAATCAAATAGCTGAAGTATAATCAGATAGGCAAAGCAAAACTTCAAGGAAAATATCTCTCTTATCTTCCCTCAAGTGAAACATCCCTCAAGCAAGAAATACAAGTTCGGACAAGGGATCAGTAAACATAGCAGGCCTATCCTGACATCACAAAAAATAGATGGACACTGACAGCTACAGGGAACTGGTGAGTCCTGACTGGCCGTCAACACCATTTGGGGGACTTTGCTGAGCTTTGGGCTGCCTTCTCCACTAGTAACAGGAGTTTTGGTGAGGGCTACACTGACTCTCACCATCATAAGAGCCTTACAGAGCTCTGGCCCCTCCTGTCCTCCTTGGAGCCTTCATGAGCTGCAGCGCACTCCCCTTTCACCATGATGGAACCCCACACAGCAGATTTGGTGTGCTTGTTGTGATCCAACTCTTGCGGTAGTGTGCTTCTGGCCTAGATGCTACTGTTCTCTCTCATCACTGCTGAGTCTAGGTGAACACTGTCAAAACAAAGGAGCAAAAGTTAATCTCAGGCCCCCAGCCCACCCAGAACAATTCCAGGAGAAAAGGAAATAGAACTTAGAAGGTACACACCTGAGATTTATGAAATGATAGCAACTGAAGTAAAGAAGCAACTTTGTCAGATTATAAAGCAAATCACATCAGACAAAATTTCTTAGGTAAAGATGAAATGACAACAATCATGAAAGAATTGGTCAGCACATCTAAAGAAGGCATAGATTAAAAAAATAGAGGAGAATAGAAAAATGATAGAAACAATGAATGAACAATACAGGAAATGATTACAATGTAAGAAATAGATTCAAATGGATCCAGAAAATTAAGAATTTAATTGAAAAGGCAGAAAAACTGCTTTAAAAAACTGAGGATAGACTTTTAGATTTTGAAGACAGCATTGTAGCTATTGCATGTGAAAGCGAAGATCTCTTAAACATAACTAGGAAACATGAAATAACAATTCACCAGCTACAAGATGATGTGAAGAAAAAAAATATGACTAGTAAGTGTCGATAAGGCAGCAGGAGTCAGCACAAATTTCATAAAACTATTATTTATTTTCATGTGAAAAGAATCTAACACAGAGATAAATGAGCTATATAGAAACTAACAATAAAAAATAATGAAAGTAAACATACACATAGACACATTAAAGTCAACATCACAGAAATTCAGCAAAAGAACAGAATACTAAAAGAAATTGGAGGAAAAAAAAAAAAAAGGATCACATATAATGGAAAGCCCATCAGAACGACAGCTGATTTTCAACACAAACTATCTAATCAAGAAGAGCTAGGAGTAGCCCCGCAGGATGGTTCAGCAGTCTAAAGTGGTTGCTTAGAAAAGTTTAGGCAACTGCAGAGCCCGCTGTTCTATCCCTGGCACCACATGCTGAGCCAGCCCCACCCTCTGGACAGGCTGAGCAGGCCATATTACAAAGAGAGACAGAGAGAGAGAGAGAGAGAGAGAGAGAGAGAGAGAGAGAGAGAGAGAGAGAAAGAGAGAGAAGAGAAATATTTCAGATCCTGAAAGAAAACAATTTTCAACACAGATTGATGTAAAACTATCTATGAAGTTCAGCAGAGAGATAAAGATACCTCCATGATAAATAACAACTGAAGATATTCATTACTACCAAACCAGTCGTACAAAGAGTGCTGACAGATGTTCTAGAAAAAGAAAAAAATGACCACATCTTCAAGAATAACAACAACAAAGAACTACCAAACAGAGTAAGCAAATGACCATGGTGGAAAATTAGGGAACCTAAAGTAGGAAAATAACATGACAAAGATAAGCCAACGCATATCGTTTAGAACCATCAGTCTACATGGTCTCAATTTACCAATCAAAAGAAGTAGATTGTAAAAGTAAATCAAAAAACAAAATTGAACAATATTCCATACGGAAGAAACATATTTAATTCAGAGTCAAAAGATGGGAAAAAAATACTCCATACAACAGAAACTCAGAACAAATCAGGAGCAGCTGTTAAAAGATATAAAGGTTATTGCATAACTGTTGTGGAAAGCTGCAAAAGGAAGCAATAAAAGTCATAAATGTATGTGTACCAAATCTAGCAGCACCCAATCATGTAAGAAAATTTTAATGGACATGAAAAATTATAAGAGTAATAACATAACTGTATTGAGGGGCTTCAATACTTTACTGCCTCAAAAAGGTAGTTCAACTAGTCAAAAAATCAGCAAGCAAATAATAGAACTAAACCAAACTTGTGTATAAATGGACTTAGCAGACCTTTCCAGAGTGGTCCACTAAAGAACATCATAGAGCAATCTTAAGCAAATTAAAAGTAATTGAAATTGATCCTTGAATAATATCTGACCATAGTGTATGACTGGAAACTACTGACAATAGAAATAGCAAAAATATACATAAGTACATGGAAATTAAGCACTATCCTGAACAATAAGTGGGTCACAGATAATTAAAGAAGATATTAAACAATAGTTACAACCAATTGATCAATCTTATATACCTATATGTATTAATCTAAACTGATCTGATGATGAAAATATGTAATATAACCATTGTTAAATTTAAACAATAAAAAATATTGAAAAAAAATAGTTACAACCAAGTGAAAATGCAGATACTACTTATGAGAACTTATGGAATGCAATGAAAGCTGTCTTAGGGAAAGTTATGGTAGTAAATTCTCATATCAGGATCATACGAGATCATATGAGAGAAACCCAAATAAATAATTTTATGTGTGCCTCAAGATGCTAGAAAAAGAGCAAATTAAGCCCAAAATCCAAAGAGGGCAAAGAATTATAAAGATTAAAGCAGAAATTAATGCAATAAAGAAGAAAACAATACAAAGAATCTAAGAGCTATTTCTTTGAAAGAATAGATGAAACTGAAGTATCCTCTAGAAAATCTCATCAATAAAATGAAAGAAAAAAATTAAGATTCATGCAATGAGAAATGAAAAGAGTAAAATAACTACAGATCCAAAAGAAACTCAAAAGATCATCAATGGCTATCCCTAAAATATTTATCCTTACAGCATGCAAAAACATGGAAGTACTGGACAGATTCTCTGATGCATATGAATTACCAAAACTGAATCATGGAGATATAAAAATTCTGGACAACCCAATATCAGTCAACGAAATTGAAAATTTAACAAAAGATAACTACCAACGAAGCAAAGTACAGGTGCTGATGGATTCACAGCTGAATTCTGCAAGAAATTTGAGATTTAATGACAATTCTTCTCAAACTCTTCAATGAAATAAAAAAAGGAAGCAATTCTCCCAAATTCCATCATGGAGGCAAACATTACTCTGATACAAAAAGCAGACAAAAACCCACCAAAAAAGAGAGCTACAAACCAATCTCCCTAGTGAACATGAGGCAAAAATTGTCTGTAAAATATTACCATACAGAGTGCAGCAAATCATCAACAAGGTTATATATCTCAACCAAGCTGGATTCAACCCAGCAAAGCAGTAATGTTTCAATATATAGAAATACAAACATTGAATACACTACATTACAGTGCCAAAGAGAATAATTGCATGATTATCTCAATAGATACAGGAATAGCTTTTGACAAAGTCCAACACTTACTCATAATAAAAATCCTACAGGAAATCTGAATAGATGGAGGGCCATTGAGACAGCTCAGCAGACTAAGTGCCTGTTTAGGTAAATGCAGGGACTGGGAATTGATCCGTGGCACCAAATGTCATGTCATCCCCACCTTTCGGCATGCTGAGAGTTGAATCCCATAGAAACAGGGCATGATGGCACACACCTGTAATCCTAGCATTGGGAGGCTGAAAACAGGAGGATCACTATGAGTTCAAGCTGCTTAGTGAGATCCTGTACCAAATATATTCAAAGAAAATCTGATTGAATGGTCTTTATCTCAAGCTGATAAAAGCAATCTATAACAAACCTACAGCCAACATCTTACCAAAGGGACAAAACTGAAAGCCTCCACTTTAAAATCAGGGGTAGAACAAGGGTGTCCACTGTCACTACTCCTACTCAATATAGTTCTAGAAACATCCAGAGCAATTAGACAAGAGAAAGAAATGAAAGGAATAATGTGAAATGATTGTTATTTGCATATCACATGATACTCTATATAGAAAACCCCAAAGCTCCATTAAGAGGCTTGTAGATTTAATAAACAAACTGAGTAGTAAAGCAGGCTACAAAGTCAAGACTCAAAAATCAATAGCATTTTCTGTACACAAACAAAGAATACACAGATGGAGAAATTAGGGAATCCATGCTTTTCGTAGTAAAATCCTCTGAAAATGAAATACTTAGGAAACAATCTCTCGAAGGGTGTAAAAAATTTATATAGCAAAAATTACATTGCTCTGAAGAAAGAGAACAAAGATAGTTTCAGAAAATAGAATGATATTGATTGTTCCTAGACAGGAAGAAGGAACATTGTGAAAATGATCATACTCTCTGAATTGTTATATAGTTTCAATGCAATTCTGATTAAAATATCTTTAGTACACCTCACAAAACTAGAGAAAACTTTCCTAAAATTCATCTGGAACCAGAGTGGAATTAGAATATCAAAAGCAATATGGGGAAACAAAGGAAAGGCAGGAGGCATTGCAATTCCTGATTGAAATCGAACCACAAAGCTATGGTGATAAAATCACCATGGGACTGGGGGGAAAAAGAACACCCAGATGGAAGTTGCAGTGGAACACATTAGAAGAGACAGAGCTAGCTACAAAGACACTTAGCTACATTTTCTTTGACAAAGGAACCAAATATGTTCCTGGAAGAAAGACAACCTTTTTAGTAAATGATGCTGGAAAACCTGGCTTACCACATACCACAGGCTAAAATTAGACCCCTGTCTATCATAATGTACTAAACTAGAGTCAAAATGACCAGAGATTTAAATATTAAAATAGGAAACACTAATTCTTCTGGAGGAAAATTAATTAGACATCTTAAAGACACAGGGGTAGAGATTTCATGAACAAAAACTAAACTGCACAGAAAATACATTAAAGAATCAACAGTGGAGAATCCCATATTTTTGAAAAGTTTCTAGAAGTTGAAAGTAATCACTAACAGAGTAAAAAAGAAAGTTCACAAATTGGGACAACATTTACCTCACTGTCCCTCAGACAAAAGATTTTGATATAGAACATATAAAGAGTTTTTACAAATCAGAACCCAAAATTCAAGCCCCTTCGAGAAATGGGCATCTGTGATGAATATAGATTTCTCAGATCTAGAAATACAAATGACAAATAAATATATCAAACAAAAAATGTTTAACATAGTTGGTCATTTTAGAAATGGGTATTAGAATAAAATTAACATTCCATCTCACCTCAGAAGGAACGGCCATCATCAAGAAGTCAGCCAAGGGCCAGTGAGATAGCTCCGTGGACTAAGTGCCTGCTTAGGCAAGCACAGGACTGAGGTTCAATCCTCAGTAGCACGTGCCTCGCTGGCCCTGCCCCCCAGGTGTGCTGGACCAGCCACAGAGATCTGGTGTGATGGCCTGTGCCTGTGATCCCAGCCCTGGGGAGGCTCAAAACAGGAGGATCACTATGAGTCTGAGCTGAGTAGTGAGAATCTGTGCCAAATACATGAAAAATAAATAAATAAAAATTAAAAAGTCAGCCAACACCAATGCTGAGGAGCTATGGAGGTAAGGGAAGCCTTCTTCTCTGCTAGTAGGAGTGCAGATTGGTACAACTATTCAATAGGCTTTTAAAAGAGGGAAGAAAGAAGAAGTATATGTAATGAGAAGCTACATTTGTTGTTAGAAAAGGGTATCAGCAGATGAATCTAAGATTGGAATTGATCCAGGAATTGAGCCACTAAGTAGTAAAGTTAATATGAATGCAACTTGGTCCTATTCATTCTACTATGACACATTGAAATCTTCATCCTACAAGATCATTAGTAGAATGCTCCAGCTCATTTTAGTAGACACTGAATATTCATTTTCCTTTTCCTTTATCCAGTGATTTCTCATTTTTTTCAAATCTTTATTTTGAGTTCTATTAGATCTTCTTTGATATTACCAATCGTCATCAATTCAAGGCATTTTTAACTTCTGATTTGCTTTATTTTGTGCTTTTGAATGTTTTCATTTGACATTTTTTTTTTTTTTTTAGCAAGTGTATAGCCACACTATGGATAGGAATCTAGAAGCTAATGTCACACAAGTGAATTACCTTTTCTCGGTGACCTCTTAGTCTGGAGCATCTAGTCATGGCTGATTGAGCAGAAAGGAGATATCCATAAGCAATCGTGACTGGTATCTGAGGGGCAGCTGTAGAGAGAAGTGGCAGTAAAATGTAGCTAGAAGTATCATCTCCACAATCATGAAACACTAAAAAATCATTCTCTGTTTTTTCTGAGATTTATGACACACTGGGAAATCATACTGGAAAAAGGTAGTAGGAAAGCCACTGGGGCCTGTCGATCTGTTGGCTTATTCCTACTACAGAATCGCTTTCAGTAAGCATATTTATTTAAAAATAGTGACACATTGAGGGAGATATTATCCAAGCAAACGTTGATATGCCTGGTGCACTGGCAAATTTGAAATTGATACAATAGTCTCCACCACATGTCGGGCATGAGAAGAAAGTGTTGATTCAGAATGCAAAAGCCCTGCCTGCCCTGGCACAGATCCTTCATCAGGATGGACCAGGTTGGATCCCAACAGAGGCCCCTTTGCCAGAGCCTGGATCTTCATAATGTGAGTGATTCTTTCTCCTTGTAATTACTAGTAATGTTGCTGGGTGAGCTGAAGGCGCATTGAATAGGATGATATTACAGCTCTCTATTGCAGGGCATGTAAGACAGCAGCCTTGCTATTTACATCATCATAGACTTCAAATGTAATTTTTGGATCAGCTCTCCTTGTTCTCATTTTAATTGTCTTGCATTCTCTCTTCAGTTGCTTTATGTGATAGCCACTGCACATTTCCATGCTATCTGCCCTGTTCGAAATGGTAAATGTGTATTCTGCAGCTTCACCGAGACGTGTCCTTCCAAGCATTCATTATGTGCCATCAGTGAAATACCTGCCAAATGATTTCATGCATTTCTTACCTTAGGAATGACTTAATCCATTGAATATGGACAGTTGCTTGCTATTTAATCTAGAATAGTTTTGTTAGTTCAGAAAATCCTTTTCTTTTCTTTGGTGGGGGGGGTTTATTTTGTTTTGGTTTTGTTTTTGTTTTTCCGAACTGGGGATTGAACTCAGGAACTTGCACTTACCAGGCATGCACTTGTGCCTCTGAGCTATCTGCCTGGTCCTTTAATAAAACCTCTTTTGTGGATCTGTCCACAAGTCAAACCATCTGACAACAAATCTATCCAGGGACCACAACCCTGACACTTTTTTAAATCACTAAACTACATCAATTTTTAAAAAGCTTTTCCTCTCACTAGGTATTTTTAATCGTGGGTTTTGCAAAAACAAATAAAATTGAAATTCCAATGTACCCAACTTTTCTTCTTCTAGGGATTTCCCCAAAACAGTTCCAGATATAGCATAGTGATACACATATATCCATATTTGTACCAGAACAATTTATAATAACTGAACCTTGGAAGCAAACTACATGTCAACAAACAGATAAAGAAAGTTGTGGTGTTTATATATCATGAAGTATTACTTTCCCATAAAATAAGCTTGTCATTTGTAGGAAAGTAGATGCACCTTAAGAGCATAATATTAAGTGAAATAATGATACACAATATTAAACATTGCATGACTTGTTATACAGGAGAATCAAAAAGTAAAATAAAGATAAAAATAAAGTCTACATAAGAAAAGTAGCCAGACTGATCTTTCTCAAGGGAAAGAAGAGCAAGAGATGGAGTGAGTGGAAGGAACAGGAAAAATTGAATTGAAGTGTAATGCACATGTACCAGCTCCACATGAGAAATTCATGTGTCATGGGTTGCAAATTTGTGCAGACCGAGGGAGTGGTCAAGGGGTGTTTAGATGGTGGAGATAGGGAACAGCAAGTGGACTAAAAGGCAGTGCTCTAAGGTCCTGTGCCATTCACCCATAACAAATGTAAATATGAAAATAGAATGTGCTACAGCTAAAAAACAAAGAAAATAAAGTTGAAACTTGATTACATATCATTTCCTTCAAATCAGAAATATTTTGATATTTACTATTTCAATTTTTAAAAATATCTTCTCTTCGATACGTTATGTCTCTAAATGTCCATCAGCATATTCTACAAATGGACTTCTGCACCCTATGAGTCGTGAGTCTATCTGGGTCTACAGGGTGCATATCAAGGAAATAACAGTAGCTCAGTTCCACAAGTGACACCTGGCCACCAGTAAGCATCATGGACACTGTCCACATCCACGACATACCAGAACTTTGTGCGATATTTAATTTATTTTAAATTAATTAATATTTAATTGATTTTCTGATTGTTTAATTATACTTTTTGTTTTATGACTCATACTGTATCTTTGACTTATAAACTACTTATAAGACATAGTATGATATTTTCTCCTAGTATTAGAAACTTTCAAAAGAGTATACACAAGAGAGTTAAGATAAATATATAGCTACTTTGTCTTAGTGCACTGAGAAAAAAGTTTGTATTAATGTTGTTAGACAAGATATCAGGTCTGCACGTTATCCTCTGAATAATTACTATGAAGACAATAATATACATTGTATTAATTGTTTTAACCATCCTATTAACTTGTTTGGAAACTGTTTCATTGCTATTTTACCTTTTTTTCTCATTAAAATGAATAAAAATTAAAGGCTGTGACAAAAAAAGAAAGTTGTGTCTCTAAAGGCAGCCCTTTTACTTATTTTTAATTTTTTCCCAAATCTATCTTTCTTGCTTGCTCTTTCTTTCTTTCTTTCTTTCTTTCCTTCTTTCTTTCTTTCCTTCTTTCTGTCTTTTCTCTCTCTCTCTCTCTCTCTCTCTCTCTCTCTCTCTCTCTCTCTCTCTCTCTCTCTCTTTCTTCTTTGGTACAGGGTATCGCTACACAGCTCAGCCTTACAGTGATCCTCCTGTCTCAGCCTCCCTAGCACTGGGATTACAGGTGTGTGTCACCACACCTTGTTTCAGTGGCTCATTCAGCACTGGCTGGCACCACTTATAGTACTGGGAATCGAACTTGGGTTCTCGTGATTGCCTAGGCAGGCTCTTGGACCACAGAGCTATTCCCTGGCTCAGCCCTTTTACACTCTAGTGAAATATTTTTTCTTACTTTTCCATTAGTTGCCTACTTCTTATGACCATACCCTTTTTCATTGATCTCTCTTGGCCTATTACTAAAGTCCTACTCTATCTTTCTCCACCTAAGTAAATCTCAAAGTTGAAGAGTTACTCTGCATTAACTCATTCAGGTTAAAAAGTCATTTCATGCTGCATTTAAAGTTTTTGAAGACTCATTCTAAGAAATGGAAAAGTGAATGCTCTTCTTGTATTACATGGCCTTCTCACTGAACAGAGGGGTGTTTATTTTAGCTTTTGGGCCTTTGAAGATATAATAGATTCTCTGCACTTTAGTATATATTTGTTTTTTCAACCCAATTATCACCAAGACTACTGACACCTTCAGATATTGTTAGCTTTCTACATATTGCCATCACTCTCTTTAGCATTTACACTGCTGAAGGAAAAGCATCAGAGTACCCTACTGATCTGTAAGGGAGCAGGGTATGGGAGAGGAACATCCACTAAAGCTACTTGTCATTTTCTTAGATTAATGTAAAGAATAAATTTTAGCATTAATTTACCAGTTAATTCATATTAATATTAGTGTTAATACAGTACAAAATTTCAGTGACATAGTTCAAAGCCATTTCAATAAATTCAAATTCAAAGGAGCAAGGAAAATAATGCATACCAGTGCATTTAAAAAATCCTTCTGAAAAGTGAGGGACATTATGATTGATTTTCTGATTGGTTTGTACAGGAGGGGTCTAGAAATTGTCATTTCAACATTTGAGGATTTCTTCCTCCCTCTTACATCTAGTGAATGAAAATAACACCAAATAAGCAGTTTAAACTCCACAAAACAATTATTTTTTAATGAGATCACTGAATTGCATAATATTTTATTTAAACAGGAAGGAAACAAAACTGTAACACTAAAACAAAAGGAAAAGATTAAACAGCACAATATTTTTCTCACTCATTGTTACAAACAAGCACAGGTTTAGCTGTGGCCCAAGTTCATAGATCTTTCACATTTCCTTGAAAATGAGACACTTCACTGGGTTTTATTTATTCAATATATTTTTTTCTTTTCTAGCTTTCGAACACAGATAAATGAGGCCACGTAACTAAAGATTCTGAATTCCAATTGCACACTAGAATCTCACATTTGCCAACAGATAAAAAAGGCACATCTCAATATCATCAATGAAGAAGAAGTACCAAAATAATGAAGCCAACTAATATAACTAAGAAACAATAAAGTAAAGATATAGGATATTGTACAAGTATGTGATCATTAAACATTTTCATTGCTTCTAGTAAAAATACTGAAGATATTTTCAAAGTTTCCAAATATGAGAAGATTTAAACTATCTGGCTAGACTTTCTTTCCCTTCATTCCACTGAGGCATTAGGTGAAGGACAGTGGAAATCAGGTGAAGATGAGGTGAACTAAAGAAGAATATAGTAGTCTTTCGTGCAATTGACTATGCTATGTCTACTTGAATAATAATTGGATGAAACTGAATCTTATACACAAGATAGGATAGATATACAGCTACTTTCTCTTATTTCAATGAGAAAAAAGCTTTGTACTAATGCTGAGACGTTTTCATGACTACATCTTATCCTCTGAATAACTGCTATGAATATGATAATATGCAATGTATTAATTACTGTAACTGTCCCACTGACCAGTTTTGAAACTGTTTCATTGCTATTTTATATTTTTCTCATTAAAATTAATAAAAAATAAAGTATCACTCCACAAAATTTTGTCTTCCAATTATGAAAAGTGAATCTTGATATAAGATAAATAAGACAAATTTTAGAAATAATTCAGGAGAAGAAGCAGACATGATACCAGAAAATTAATTCATTTTGGTTCATTTATGAGCTTTCTGCCTTCACAGAAAACTGTTGTAGATAGAAGAAAAATAATCATCAGTAAGCCAGAACCAGGGATGAAAGCAAACAAGTGTCAGATGCAGTTGTAAATATTAGACATTCAAAATGTCACAGTATTGTGCCAGAAGAAACAGAAGTTTTGAAATGCAACCTGAAAGTATGCCAAAATTAAAATAAATGGGATTTTTCCTTTGTAAATGAGATAAATATAGAAATAAGTTCAGTAAGAAGTCAGAAAGACAGAAGTGAAGGAAAGAAAAGAAGGAAGGTAAGGAAAGAAATGCAAGGAGATTGGGAGGAAAGGAAAAGCACTGAGTGATAAAAAGGTAAAAAAATATAAGAGCAATTAAAAATCTTACTAAATATTTCAAATGAACTAAACAAGTTACCAGTATCTTTGAGGTAGACAACAAAAATTAGCATTCTTATTGTACAGAAGAATATTTTCCTGAAGATCTAAGTTTACTTCTCACAAGATCACAACATATAACAAGTTTTTCAGCAAGCAGTGTATGAGAGTCCATTGCCAATAATAAATAAGAACTCTTCCTACATTTATAGACAATGCAGAAATATCTGTGCAGATGCTAAATTATGTTATAATGTATATGATGTAAACAATACACAACACAGTTCACTAATAAAAGAGTAAATATTGTGATCCTCTTAAATTAGTCTGTTGTGATATCAAATTGCTTATTTTTATGGCATTCAACACTGTACTGCGCCTGAGAATACAGACATGGTCATGTACAAGAAATCTAATAATGACAAGTTTGTCCCATTCAATCTTCTAACAAGCAAAACAGACAAAAGTATAGAACAAATAAAAGTACAAGGGAGTAGACACAACTTCCATTACCTCCCTACACCTTAAGTGTCTGGTGATCAATGTACTCACCACAGAACAACAACCTCAGTAGACCATGGGGATGAAATATCTGGTCTCATGGTCTTGTGTGCAACATTACACAGCACAATCTCTTCACATCCAACTCACCTGTCCTAAGAACCACTGTTGTCTATGTTTACACTTAATTCTCTTTCTTTCTATACATGCTGTATTTTATTTACCTGGAGTTTCATTCTATTAATCCTACAAACTTATGCCTAACTCCCTCCCCAAATGCTTCTTATGTCTACTCAGATCGGAGCACATTGCTGCTGTCCTCATTTCTGTCATGTCCTGCGTTTTTATTGATACTCTAACCCACTCACTCGATCTGCAAGTCTCAGTGTTTGATTGATCCAACATTGCCTGCTTCCTACCTGATTCTAGTTAGCCGAAAATCAGTGGGTGTGTGTGTGTGTGTGTGTGTGTGTGAGAGAGAGAGAGAGAGAGAGAGAAAGTGTACTCACACGTGTGCATGCACACACACATAGAATCATGTATTTTTAAAATTTACAATATATAATTCAAATATATAATTCATACATGCCTTGAAGTGTTCTCAAAAATCATTTTCTAATGCCCTTCCCATACATCCACAGCTCTATTCCAATCCTCAAACACCTCACTCTAACAGGCTCACTTTTAAATGATGACATAATTTCTTATGCCAAGGTGAAAATTATAATGAATAAACAAGGCAACCAATCTTCCATCTTTTAAAACTGTACACGCTTACTTCCAGCATTCGTTTTTCTAGGGTTTTGCTATTTTATCATAGATAAACTTTTTATCTCATCTCTTGATCCCATTTGCTTTGATTTTTACCTGCCTGTGTACATAAATTCTACCCTTTTGATCATTTTTTTTTTGTAGATACTTGAACTCGGCAAAATAAACCAATATAGTCTAATATTTTTTTTACATAAAGTTCTTTATTTTTTATGTTTTTAGTTCTTTTTGAAATTTTATTACTTTTAATAAGAAATAACAAGGAAACAGTTTAAAACATATTAGTAGGACAGCCACAATAATAAATACAATGCATATTGTTGTCTCCATAGCAGTTGTTCAGAGTACAAAATGCAGACATAATAACTTTTCTAAACACATACTGTATAACTTAGTGGTGTCCCAAATTTCCTGTTCAAGGAGATTATGGGGCCACAGAAATAAGGGATCAATGATGTATAGTGGACCTAAGGAGAGTCATCTAGAGAGAAAACTTTCTCTCAGGTCTTCACAGAGAGCAAACTGGTCAAGAAATGGCCATGGCACATCCAGATGGTTGACACTGACAACAGTTCTACAAAGCACTGCACATGGTTTCAAGATAAATTCTGAGACAATTTGACTGACTTTAGGCGATACAAAAGTTACATGTTTTGTTATACAGGTCTTGCTTTAAGTTGCCCTTAACTGCCCAGCAGAAAAATTTAACTATGAGGTATAAAACATACAGCTAGATTAGTATGCTGAGCTGTAAAAGGCTCAGATCAACAGCTTTGGACATTGTCAGTTCTGCTGATCACCCACTACTATAATGGAACATTGGATTATGTATACAACTACTTTTTCTTAGTTCAATGAGAAGAAAGATTCCTCTAATTATTCTTTATAGCATAAACACTAATTTTTTTTCTGTTTGTCATCTGTAAAAATCTCTTCAGAATCTACAATTTATGGTACATTATTTTAAATCCCTTTTGTAAAATAGTCTTTAAAATATCTATGTAATTTTTCTTTTTGTACTCTGTGCAACTTATACAACTCAAACTCTTTCCCACTTAAAGAAGCACCTTCAGAATTTCCCCATGCCAACACTGCTGAGGCTGCTGGAGACATCGGCAGGTATCCCTCAGTCCCTTTCATGCTGCTGAACACTGCGGTCACCCTATCCTTACTGATAGGTATTCACTGCTTATATTCTAGTCCAGCACTGTCTCACTTCTCTTCCCATCTCACTGGTAATTCTTTTTCTTTTCCCTTTTCTGGGTGCTTTGCTTATCTTTGTACACCTTAATATTGAAGGATTCTATAATCATCCTCTTTTTTTTTCTTGATATTATAATACTCTGACATTATCTTCAATAGTTGATAAAATGATTTGAAAAATATTCTTGAAGCAATGGCAGCCAATGAAAGTTACATACATGATTTAGGGGTCATGTAAAACCCACCACTATTGCTATCCTTTTATCGAGCCAAGTAATTTAAAATTGCATTTTCTTGAACAAGCTTTTGATAAATGAGGTATCTGGCTAATAATGAGATGCCTAGTAGAAGTAAGAAGATGGCATTTGGAAAGAAAATAAATAAGTGTTCTGGGCAGAATTGAATGCCATAAGATTTAAGGACTTTCAAGTGAATCAATCAGGCGCATCATCTGCTGATGAATGTGGGCCAGCGCTTGATTACTGTATTAAGAAGCAGTTCTCCATACACTTCTCCCTGACACAGATGTAAATAGCACCTAGGATACCATTGCATTTCATCGAATGTCAAATCATGAGAGTTCTGACACTTTGAAGAGTTCAGATTATTGTATGCCACATTATGTAAACTTTCTGAAATTTCTGTGTAAACATCTCATAAATTAAAAAAAAAAGCCAGATATCTGTTTAAAATTCCTACATTTTGGGCATGTGGAAGAAATTTAAAACTTTAGTTAATTTATCATAATTTTGTGGCAGTTTTAAAAGTGAGAGATAATAGATAGATAGATAGATAGATAGATAGATAGATAGATGATAGATATAGTTAGAGATTGAGATAGAGATCAAGATAGAAATAGAGAGAGATAAGTAGAGAGAGAGAGAGAGAGAGAGAGAGGTAGAGATAGATAGAGATAGAGATAGATGTATCAGTTTGAACTGATTGCAAAGCCAGGCCTTCTGAAGAGTAAATTCCCACTTCTCATGGCTCAGTGCCTAAAATTGTTGCTTTTTTCATTCATCTCACTTCCAGACACTGATTTGCCTTTTGTTCACCTGTCATTAAGGTGTGTGATACATTCAGTTTATTTATGAGGGGCAAGTAGTTAAAATGAAGAAAAGTGTGATTTTTCTGGGTAAATGCTATTGATAGTAGGTTGGTATTCTTAGAATTTATCCTTCTTCTTGAATGTGATTAAAGTATCAACCTCAACTCCACTTTTTCCTGAGAACTCTGATTCCATACTGTTTGAACACTGCTGCCCAACTCAGTCTGTATGGTAGCCACTTCAGCCAATAGGAGGGTTAAAACAGAGTTGGGTCCACTCCAGTTTTAGTAAAAATTGTGTTACTCAACAAGATTTTTGTAGTACCAAATCTCTAATATGGAGACAATTAATCTTTTATTTTAATAAATTTGATGTATTTTCAATAGAGAAATGTAGCACCCTCTTTAGCTCTTTTACAGTTTCTTGGAAATTAAATCATAAAGTATTAAGCAATATGTGACTCTAAGACTCTGGTGCCCAGGAAATCAATTTTGATTTGTATCACTGAGATGTACTACTATAGCAATATTATAATAGTCTATATTTAAAAGTTATAAATGGATGATGTAATGATATCTATGTGTAACACAAATTATTAATATAAGGGTTTTGATGCATGCAACAAGTCCTTCAAAACATGTACTGCATAACATATGTAAAGTTAAGTTTAGAAATAATTATGTAACAATGTTATCAAGTTAAACTGATGCTATATTTTCACATACATATAATTAGAAGAGTTCAATTTTAAATCTTACCACATAGGTCTTAAAAATAGTATCTCTATGGAAAGAAATATAAAATCATTAACATGTACTACATGACCTAGTTAAGTCTCTGTTATGTATATATTATGCAAATTATGTATGTATAGCCTCTCTGTAAAAAGAAAAACATACTTTTTATTCAGAAAAGTGTATCAGATTCCTCTTTCTATAAAATTTATTGACTACTGAATTAAGGAAAAACCTGAGTACTGTCAGGAAGCTTAAGATACACTACTCAGAGCTTCTTTTGCTAAAGGAAGTACTTTTATGTTTCAAGTCAATAAATCCTATCTTTTATGTCTTAATGCTCATTTTCTTCCCACTCCTGGTTCAGGTCTCTGAATGCTTGACCTTGCAGAACTGTGAAGATTCTATAATATCTGGAGTAGAGTAGGAAGCCACTCACAGAGCCAATAAGGAACTTCAAAAAGTAGCACAAAATGGAAGAGAAAGGAAGAGACTTTTCCCTAATGTGATGTAAAACCTATGATAGGAAGCTGCCAGAGAAATGGAGTTTATAGCATGCACACACATAAGCTTATATACAGAACCATGCAGTGTTTAATAGTAAGGACATTTTTAAGTCCTACCTCATTAGGCAATTTCATAGAGTATACCTAAACAGATATAGATGACATAAACTTTTACATACTAAGCTACATGGTGTGAATGTGCATATAGGAGCTGCAATTGAAAAATGTGGTAAATATTTAAATGTAATCTCTTATTACACTAAAGGCACATTTCTACAAATTCCCATCAAAGTAAGTCCTATTGATTGAAACACTTAATGCATTATTCATCTAATTTTCTGAAGCAGTTCTACAAGTCCTAGTTATGTCAATGTATCTACCTTGATGTCTTGAATTGCCTCAAAAACATTTATGCTCATGGTTATGTTGTCTTTGGGGAGTATCTAGAAACCATGTGTTTCTGGGTCCAGTAATAAAGTGACAAAAACGCATGAATGTTTTATGAGCCTATCTTTCTATTTGTTGGTGTTCACTAGCAGCATTCGTGGTATTTTTGATCATGTCTAGTAAAAGCATTCATCAAGGAGGACTTGCAAAACTGCTTCCAAAGGTAGAAACAGCTATAGACACCACTTAAAGTGAGCAGAGTGTTTTCATAGAGATTAATGAAGTGGATCTTTTGTTACAATATTTTTAAAATTTAAACATTTGTCATACAATCAAATCACATTTCATACATGTATCCTGCAGCTCCTATGTCTATCATGAGTGATACAACACAACTATGCAGGTGAACATGCTGAAGACTCAGTAAGAACCCAAGTCCTCATCTGAAGGCCACCAGACAGCAAACATCCCCTTTAAATTGGGGATGACAACCTTTTGCTTAGGCTATCCACAGGTTGTGTGAGACCCATCCACAGTAATGAGGTCCATCAACTCTCATTAATGTACTTGAAAACATTTATCTTATGTCTACTCCTACACAGAAGCATCCAGGATGTCACTGAATCAAACATCTGGGTCTCTGTTGCCCAGTTGACTCATTCTATTAAAGTTCATTACTAGCCAGGCTAAGCTTGCTACAAAAATAAATAAATAAACAAACAAACGAACAAACAAATAAATAAATAAATATTGGAAAAAGACATTCATTACTAGCCAGCAACTAAATCCTGTCAATCACTTCACTTTTGTGGATGTCATTCCATCACCTTAAAAGTGACCGAATGAACAACATCAATTTTAAGAATAATTAGCTGTAAGACATTATGTTATCCTGCATATATAGCCACTTAAACTATACAAAATTCATGTCATGTGCTATGGAATCACATAATTATGAAAATGTGTAGCATGGGACCTATCAAAATTATTTATGATCATTATGTCAGAAATCCAAGTGGATTTTCTCTTATTGATCTTTAACTGTATTTCAATTTGTGTAAATATGAAGAAGCATTTAAATAAATTATCACAAGTAGGACCAAGGACACCTTTGGGATATTAGTAGTGATATAAATGAAAAAGTTCAGTGAAATGAAAGAATGTGTTTGCACTCAAACGAACTCTCAGAGTGTGTGAGCTGCTGTTTGTCTACTTCCTCTGTCTTGCACAGAATCTTATTATCAACAGAACTCCTAGGAATTGACACATTTTTAAAATACTGAGACACAGAAAGACTTGCAAATAAGATGTTTTAATGTAGTGACAATAACAATAAAAATGTCCTTGAGGTGGCGTGGGAGATAATGGGCTTTGTGCAAACCCTTCACATCTGAAATGGTGGTGGGTTGTAGAAGCACACATTTAAATGAGAAAGTCATCCCGCGCATCTCTGGAGATGTGCTCATAATTACACATTCAAACCATATTCGCTCATAGCAGGAACTTAAGGATCATTTAGAAATCAGCCTAATCTAGAACTGAGCTTTGGCTGCATTCCCTGCCTCATTGGTTTCAAATCACTCTGAAGATTTCTTGGGTTAGAGAGGTGCTGGAGGCTGGGGAGCTTTGAATGCATTTGTACTACTCTAAGGTTTGAGAAGCCCTGTTACTTGCACATTATAAAAATAGCTTCTTTATGTCCTTGTAGCTCTCCCCATAGTGGGCACTGTTGCTTTTTATTTCCAAGATAACCCAGATGGCATCAAGTACAGTATATGCACTCCCTGCTTCTCTGGTGCAGCCATGGTCTTATGCCAAAACGTTTGGGATAATTTCTTCCATCATCTCTGCTCTTTCACCCTATAGCAAGTTATTTACTCCTATGTCTGTGTATAGAAGATTCTGATTTCAATACCTATTTGGGTCTATTTAAATTTTTCTAAAGTTCAGAGGATTTTATTACTGAACCTGAATCTTATAACAAATGTGTCTGGTGAGGCCTGTGGAATCAGTGTTAGTGTTTGCTGTTCTTCTGTCTTTGGAGAAAAATTATAAACAAAGGAATATCTCTGAGCCTTTCTCCTTTTCTGTATTTGCATATACACTGAGCCTTCTATAACCTGTGCTTCTCTACCTGCCTTTACTGTGAGAATTAAGCAAAAGTTCATAGAAACACTCCTGCATGAAGGAAAGAAATTCTAAGTGCCTGAATCTTGCAAGCATTTTATTTTCCCATGCTAATCAACACTCCTCTTTTTGCAGTTCCGTAGTATTTAATTTTCTGGTTCTTCTGTGTATGATGTTTCCTCTTGCTTAGTTACACAAAGGACACCTAGTTTCAGCTGCTCATATATAATATTGGCATGGGGGAAGAGGTGCTTATCTTCCATGGAGTTCAAGATGCTTCGATTGTTCTGTGACTTCAGCTCCCTGAACGCTGTGATTTTTACAGCTTTTCTTACTTTTTCTCCTTGGTAGATTTGGCAAAATGCTCTTTTCATTTTCTTATGTGTAGGGCAAAGTGGAAACTACCAACTCTCCTTTATTTTCAATCTCTTCTAAATTGAATCTTATCCAACAAGATTTAAAATTTCTTTCTTATAAGACACACACACACACACACACACACACACACACCATTTCTATTTCCAATCTACTTCTATATCCTTCCACTAGCCCTACTTTACACATCAATGTATTTTCTATTGTTTCTGTCTTTACCATATTAATGAAATATTTTTTCTTTAACAGCCACTTATGATTAATTCTAATGTTCAACTTTAGTCTTGAAACAAAGCAGTGATTACAATAGAGAGTATTCAGTCAACGTACTAGAATTTTCACAAAGTAGGCAGAAAACATTTCCTGTAGGAAATATGATAGTCCTTACAGAATTAATATCTATACAGAAAATAGGAAAATAATGTAGGCAACAAAGAAAATAAGTGTGAAAAAATGCACGTTAGAGTTTATACATAAGTAATATTAATCTCAATGGTTGCAAAGAGACTGAGTGGCTAAAGAAATATAGAAAAAATGTGAAATATTAACATGAAGTATAGTATAATTTGATAATAAGTGCTCATATTCCTATCATCTTGTCTTAAAATTCTGTATCATTTTTATTTTTATTACCTTTAAAATATAAAGAGCTCATAAGCAAGAATAATAACATGGTATACAAAAGCAATAATATCTGTGCCACTGAAAACATGAGAGAAAAATAACATATTATGAAAGTAGTGGTGTTAAGGTTGTATACATATGCTTATAACTTTATATGAAATCATGATGTGGGATCCAGACCTAGGGCAGGGCCAGGGGTGGCATGTGAGTGAGAACTTTGTTTGGCAACCAGCATTCTCCCATCCAGACCCAGACCAGGTCTGGTCGGAACTTTTGAGACTTTCTGCTCTGTGCCTCCGGACCTTCCAGACCCAGACCAGGCCTGATTTGGATGTGGGCTTTAATCCCACGGACTGCAATAGATAAAAGCTGAACACAGCAGTCATATCCATGCTAGGCACAACTGGATGAGTTCACACTTGGTAGATCTGGACACAGTAAGCTGAGACACTTTGCTAGATTTAGATCTATGAGATTTTCTTGTCTCTTTTTCACTTGATTTACAGAGGGGGCAATAGGTAAGCAGGTGAACTAGTCTTCCAGGAAGACTACAGGTTCTTCAAGGGGAAATGATCAGACAGAACTTAGGGGAACTAAATTAAACATAAATTCCCAATTTAATATATGCTTAGCTACACAGATAGAATGTTTGCTCTTGTGGACTAAAATACAAACCATTAGTTACAAAAATTTGTCAGCTGCTAAATATTACCACTCATTATTAGGATTCCTAACTATAGTCCTGTAAATACAAATATACAACTGCCTTACCCATATAATCTCTCTAGGGTAAGATTTTCGATAAATGCTAAACGTTGCACCAAAGCTCTTTACCAAAGGCCAGAGGTCAGTGCTATACGAAATAACATGGAGAATGAGCAAACTACAATCTCAGGCCCCAAGTCCACCAAGCGAAAAGGCATGAGACACTAGCATAGAAGAAAGTTGGAATCATACATTTGAAATTAACAACATCTGAAGAAAATAACTGCAGAAAGAGGAAATCAGATCAGAAATAATCTCTGAAGTAAAAAATGAAAGGATAAATGTAATGAAAGAATAACTGCTTCTAAAGAAGATATTGATTAAAAAATTAGAGGAGAAGAGAAAAATGATGGAATCCTTGTATGAGCAATATAGGAAAGAAATAGATAGCATGAAGCAGTTTCAAAGAGATGTACAGGAAAATAAAATCTCAGTAAGAAGCTGGCAGCACCCTATGAAAGTGAAGATATTTTCAGATCTTGAAGACACCATCACAGCTAGTGAAAAGGTAAGATCTCTTAAAAACAACTAGGATGTAGGAAAAAATAATTCAATATCTACAAGACGATGCAAGCATGAGCAACATGAAAGAATAGACATCAATGAGAAAGGAGTCAGTACAAATTATATAAAAAGAATATGGGCAGAAGTAATAGCAGAAAACATCCCTAATATGAGAGAACAATCAGTTATTCTGGTAACTGAATCACACAGAACTCCAAATAACATGATCCTAAATAGAAACACCCAGACATGCAATAGTAAAGATCCCAGAAATCCAGCAGAAGAACAATATTCTAAAAGGTGCTAGAGAAAAGAAACAGATCACATTTAAACGAAAATTCATCAGAATAATGTCATATTTCTCTTCACAAACCTTATAAAGTTAAAATTAGCATGGAACAGAGTACTTCAAGTCCTCCATGAAAACAAATTCCAGCCTAGACTACTACACCCTGCAAAACTCTCTTTGAAGTTTGATGGAGAAGTGAAATACTTTGATGACAAAGAACAACTAAAGAATTTCATGATGACAGAGCCAACCCTACATAGACTACTAAAATATATTCTAGAGAGGGACCAAAGTGTCCAGAATTCCACAAATGAGAATGTAAAGAAACCACTAAATAGGACAAATCATTAAACACAGGCAAAAAAAGGGTAAACAATAGTAGATAAATAACATATCAATAATAAGTCAGTACATCTCAATTATAACCATCAAAGTAAGTGGACTTAATTCTCCGATTGAAAGAAACAGAGTAGCACAGTGGATTAGGAATCAAAACTCAAAAATATGCTGTATACAAGAAACACACTTAACTCATAAAGAAATTCATGGGCTGAAAGTCAAAAGATGGAATGTAATACTACATGCCCCAGCACCTCAGAATAAAGCAGGGGTAGCAACCACGTTTTCAGGCAGTATCAACTTCACAGGAAGAATGATCAAATGAAATAAAGAAGGCTACTACATACTGGTTAGGGGAAAATATCGAGAGCAAGAGATAACACTCATAAATATGTATGCACCCAACATGGGAGCACGCAGCTTTATAAGACACATCTTAATGGGCATGAAAATTCTATACCACAATCCTAATAGGAGACCCTAACCCCCCCCTTATCCCAAAAAGAGAGGTCAAGCAGACAAAAATTAGCAAAGAAGTAGTAGAAATGAAGTTACGATGTGGGCAAACACAACTACACACATGCATGGCATGTCTTACAGGGAAGGTTGGAACATGCATAGGAAGTGAATGGTACCTGACAAAAGAAAGATGAAAATTGAGAAAAGATTTTTAATCACTTGCAGCAAGTCAACAACAAATTTCCTTCTAGGAAATCATTCATCAGTTGGATTCACTCAGAAATCTTAAAAAATAAGCTTAATACACCTTTGTCACAAAAGTATGACGAATGCTGCTTTGTGCTTCCTTGGAATGCCCGCCACATCCCCACCAGTTTTCCTCCTGCTTCCACACCTGCTGGGCTCTGATTAAACACCATAGTACTACACATGACCACACTGTACAGTCAGCACACAACAGCACAACTGCAACAATATCCAGCAAACGTGACCTGCTTCTACAAATGTTAGTTATACAAGGTCCATTTGTATATGTAAATGTTCTCAACTCTTATATTCATAAGCCAGGGCCTCATTTTATTTAAAAATAGCACCTTAAGTCATGTGAGGAAATGTTTATGGCTGGAAAACTAGCAGCAATCTGGAAGGAGAACTTTTGAATATCATTTATGTCTGAAGAGAAAGGTTTTACCA
The DNA here is from genome assembly GCA_004027025.1 of Myocastor coypus. Taxonomy (NCBI): domain Eukaryota; kingdom Metazoa; phylum Chordata; class Mammalia; order Rodentia; family Myocastoridae; genus Myocastor; species Myocastor coypus. The sequence goes on along the minus strand of PVJA010007928.1, from coordinate 40,032 downwards.
TGCGAGATTAGATAGACGATGGATGGATGAATAGACAGACATACGTAAGCTGGCAACATCAAGCCATACCAGTAAGGAAAGTTTAAGATTTCTCTTTAACAAAGTCATGTGTTTACAAAACTCTTATGTGAAAGCCCATTTAAATGAGATAACTGCGCAAGGTTCTGTCATTTTGTTATTTTTAAAAGAAAAGAAATTATTTTTGGCACATTCAGTTTGATAGGTTTGTTTGTTTGTTTAGTACCAGGGATAGAACTCAGGCCCTTGCACTTGTCAGGCAAGCACTTATTGCACTAACTTATGACCCTGGCCCCTGTATTTAATTTTTTGTAAAAAAATTATTACTTTAAATAAGAAGTAACAGTAAGACAGTTTCAAAACATGTTAGAAGGACAGCCACAATAATTAATACAACACATACTGTTGTCTTCATAATAGTTGTTCAGAGTACAAAATACATACATGATAACTTTTCTAAGAACCATTAGTGCAAATATTTCTTCTCATTGAACCAAGAGAAAGTAGTTGTATGTATAGTCCAATAGTCCATAATAATAGCTGATTATCAGCAGAACTGGAAATGTCAGAAGCTCTTGACTTGAGCCTTTTAGAGCTCAGCGTACTAATCTGGCTTTACTTTCTATGCCTCATGGTTAAACTTTTCTGCTGGGTGGTTAAGGCCAAGTTAAAGCAAGACCTATATAACAAAAAGCTGTAACTTTTGTATCTGACAAGGTCAGTCAAATCCCCTCAGGATTAGCCTTGAAACCATGTATAGCACTTTGTAGAATTTTTGTCAGTATGAGCTGTCTGGATGAGTCATGGCCATTGCTTGGCCAGTTTGCTCTCTGTGAAAGCCTGAGAGAATGTTTTCTCTCTCGGTGACTCTCTTTAGTCCCACTATACATTGTATGTGCCTTTCTCTGTGTCCCAATAATCTCCTTGAATAGAAAATTTGGGATACCATTGAGTTCTAGAATGTTACCGTATAGGTTCTCTTATGTCCTGATTCCTCACTGATCTTGAAAGGCTAGGACCAAAATGTTGGCCATCCTTGTAGCCCTTCTTTTTCCCTAATGTTTTAGTCTACAAACTGAAGTTGTTAGCCCTCCAAAAGAGAAGCTTAATGATACTATTACTCTATAACATAGGTACTTTAGCTTAACATCACTTTTTCTGAGTATCAAATGCTTTAGACTTAACATGGAAACAGTATTTTTCATCAGTAATTTATATTCTAATCAATCCCTGTAGAATGTGATACAAAAAAAAAACCACTTACACTTTTTTACACAGAAAAATACAGAGAATGCTTCAAGAATTTGCATGTCATCCTTGTGCAGGGGCCATGCTAAATTTCTCTGTGTCTTTCCAACTTTAGTACATGTGTTGCTGAAGTGAGCACTGTCATTTTGTCATATTATGACTATGTGAAGCCATATGATGAGGCTTTAGTTATTTCTCACACTAATATGAATATAAGCATTAAGCAATTAAGTGAGAATTAAGAAATATGGACACACTAGGGTGCAAGCTTCAGATTAGTGTGACATTTGCCATCTTCGGGACTCACTGTCATAGGAAAGCCCACTAATAAAATCCCCACATAGTCTATCGAGTTGGAGGAGGCCTTAAGTCACAGATAAGAAAGTGGAAAAATGATGTGTGTGTGTGTGTGTGTGTGTGTGTGTGTGTGTGTGTGTGTATGTGTTTGCTTTTTCTTGCAGAATTGTTGAGCTGGTTGTGGGATCATTTAATAACATTTAATGTATTTGTTGCAGTTTTATCTTTCTCTAAAAATTATAATTGATGGTTACATATTGAAATTCATGTATGATACAATGAACATGGTGGTTTTCAACAACATCCTCCATGGGTAATACTGAAGGCAGAGACCGATGCTATTGTCTATGTCTCCAGAATGAAAAAGAAAATGACCCAAATTAATTATTATGTCAAAATTCTTCTATATTCTAAATTCTTATCATTTTATAGAAATATGATCCTTTAATCCAAACAAATTATAAATACAGCTCTATCTAAATTTTATTCTATATTAATAAAGGAGGAAAGAGGACACCCCTTTAGATTCAGAACTAAAAGTATAAAAGAAGGATTACAGTATGCCACACTAAACTCATGGGAAGCTCTATGTCACATTTCACAGATGAAGTACCATATGCAGTGGTGTAGGTGAGGGTAGTCGAGGACTACATGGCCACATATTTTGGAGAAGCATTATTGACCAATAGGAAAATTACATTGTAGCAATTTACTCCATTTAGATATTTGAGGGCAGCAAAATGAGACTGCTCTGCGTAACGCAAACCCTAAATATGGCATTGTAGATCTTCCCCAGTGATACCTTTGTAGATTCAGAGAAGAGAATGCAAAAAAATAAATGAATAAATAAATAAATAAATAAATCCAAGGTAACTATCTATGGATGCTGTCTGTCAATTTTCTATTGCTATTTCAATGAGACTATTTCCAGTAGAAAGTCTGTTAATTCTTCTTGCCTTTTTAAAAAATCTGCTATCCCATAAAACTTCTATTTTATTAGTGAAAATGCTCTATGATTTCTTTGCAGTCATAATTTTATTTAGTTTTACAAATCTTCCAGTTTTATGACTTTCAAATGGCCTATTCACATTTAAATATGTTGCCAATTCTAAAACATACACTGATATTTGTCTATTGATTTAGCCAAATGGGGTGCCTAACATTTATCATAGACTCTAGAACTGTGTATCTAGTTAACTTTGTATAAAACTTTATTATTTAGTATTATACTATAATTTGAATATCTTCAAGTGGTATTTAATGAATTGCTTTTGTCTAGGCTAAATCTACTAGAGTTTATTTTATACCACTACATTTTAGATAGTTTTTATAAGTAATCTTAGAATTGTCATCTTTGTATCTACTGTTGAAATCTGTATCTACAGTTTGAAAAATCTTTCAAATTTTTACTTATAGTGTCATTAAAGAGTAACTTTAGTTTAACCACAAGGCATAAAATGGAAAGCTTGATTAGAATGCTGAGCTGTAAAAGGCTTAAATCAACAGCTTCTAACATTACCAGATTTACCAATAACGCCCTGCAATTATTAAACATTGGGTTATGTATAGAACTACTTTCTCTTAGTTCAGTGAAAAGAAATTTGGTTGTGCCAATAATGATTTGAAAAATTGTAACATCTATACCCTGTGCTCTGTATATCTAATAGTAAGACAACAACATGCATTGTATCAAATATTGAAATGTACTACTAAGGTGTTTTGAAACTGTCACACTATTATACATTGCTATTTCTTATTAAAAGTAATAAAAAAAAGAGTAACTTTGCATTTTCTTCAAGAGTGAGAGTTGCGGTTATGGGTGTTGTGTTGGGATCAGGATTATGGGATTACCATGGTTGTATGTTATTACAGTGCTCAAATTATTGAAGATTCTCATGATCAAAAGAGATAGGAATTTGTGTTGCAGCTGTACTAGGGGCAAGGTCATGGAACTATGTGAGGCCTGCAAAGGGAAACTCAGTCTAATCCCCAGAAAGCTCCTTGTGAACAGCATTAATTAAACTGTCTCTAGGATTTCCTAGTAAGAATAAAAAAAAAAAAAAAAAAAAAAGCACAACTTGAACATAAGGAACACTGTATCATTTTTACAATCTTTGATCTTACTTTTAAAAAACTCAGTCCTTTAGATATTGAAGAGAGCACTTGATAAGCTGCCAACCATTTAATGCATATGAATAAATGCTCATACCTATGTAGAATATATAATACATTTTTAAACTGCTAGCTACTGATAGTTAAGGAGGAACAAACTTATCATTACTTGACCTTCATTTGCTTTTGTCAATGAAAATCCTGTTTTAGTGAGATTTTGTGCACAGATTATGTAAGCTTCTGAGTGTGTGCCCATAGCTCTTTTATTGGCATAAAAGTAATTGTCATTAGTTGCTAAGCAAGCTGAAGCAGGACAAAATCCCATAAAGTCAGTGTTAGAAGCAGTTGAATCATACCGTTTTAAATTGCTTTTCCACAGCAAAATATGTCAATATTTACTCAACCTTAAAACTGAATCTCTCAAGGATCTATAAGATGGTAGAACTACAATGGTTGGTCTAGTTGACTTGGAATTAGGAGGTAGAGGTCTGGTCAGAAAAGCGTGCCACAGAGTACAGGACCTGAAGGAGTGCACCGTGCTGTCCATATCCTGCCTTCTTATTCTTCTTCTTGGGTCATAAAGCTAGCAGTTTTTTTTCCACCTGCTTTCCTGTCATGATTTTCTTTCCTGCTATGGCCCTAAAATAAACTTGTCATTTAAATTGTAGATGTTAGGTGTTTTGTCTCAGAGATTAGAAAAGTAACTAGGACAGCAGAGTTCCATTATTTCTTTTACTAACACAGCATTTAAGGTAAGAATTGTCAACTGCATGTGGAAAATCACACATTAAATGAAGAATTGGCTTTAGAATGAAATATAAAGGCTTTGTTTCTTGATATATGTCCTCTGCTTTGCTCCATAAAACTCTAATAAATATTCCCTTCTACTGATGACAAGACATAAGAGACCTATAAGCATAATTCCAGGTCCAGGTCAGTGAAATGTAGGACCCTACAAATCACAGGTTAGCTTTGAGATGCTCCGTTAGCAGTGTACTCATGACTTAGGCCAATACTACTGATGTGTACCAAACTTGAAGTAGGGAGGCTAGAACAAACTTGCCAATTTGTTTGCTTAGACCTAGAACATAACTTTTATTTAATATAGAACTCTTTCTGTTAGCACAGAAGTGTGCATATAGAAAAGTAAATGTAAACAAAACTCAAAACAGGTATTCTAAAAGAGATGATCTTTTCTTAACCTGTTTGTTATATTTTAAGAATTCATTAGTATTATCATGGTTCCAAAGTAAATCCTGAGGGGATTTGACTGATATTGAGAGATACAAAAGTTACATGCTTTGCTGTAAAGGTCATGCTTAAACTTGCCCTTAACCACCCAGCAGAAAAATTTAACCATAAGGCATAAAATGGAAAGCTACATTAGAATGCTGAGCTGTAAAAGGCTTCAATCAACAGCTTATTTTACCAATAAACCACTGCCATTATCAAACATTGGGTTATGTATACAACTACTTTTTCTTAGTTCAATCAGAAGAAATTTGGTTGTACCAATAATGACTTGAGAAATTATAACACCTACATCCTGGGCTCTGTAAAACTAATAGGAGGACAACAATATGCATTGTATCAAATATTGAAATGTACTAATAATGTGTTTTGAAACTGTAACATTGTTATACATTGTTATTTCTTATTAAAAGTAATAATAAAAAAGAATTCATTAGTGTTAAAGAAGACTTGGATGAGGGAGCCTTCTCAATATACTTGAATTTCAGTGTACTGAGTAAAGAGAAGGAAAGAAGTCAATCGTCAGATGCTCTAACACATCACCTGTCTTCTCATTTCTCTTAGCACCTTTTCGCTCACATCCCATAGTGCAGAAAATGACACAATAAAATTTGTTCATCTTCTGTCCTTCTTGTTAATACCTTTTTCTTACAACTAATTCAAACCAGATTAAGGAGATAGTTAACTGCACAGCATTCAGTGTCTTAAGTGTCACCTTGGTAGAACTCTCCCAACCTAGAGTGTCCAAGTGACATAGTGCTTTTCCTTTGGGTGCTGATATCACCTCTTGCTGAGCTAGCTCTTACAGAATCAGTGAGGTTGCCAAAGTCCACTAGGCAGCAGGGATCTAAACTGAATGTTGCTGTTAATGGTATTATACTGATGATGGGGTTAACCTCAGGTCTGAGAAAGCAGTTAAAAGTATGCTTCTTGGGCACAAGCCAGAGGATAAGGAAGTGTGATAAGTGCAGAGGCATATTTTTAGGCTATGTCAAGATGTTAAGGCAATATCGTGAAAGCAGAATGCTCTGTGGTCTCTCTAAGAAGGATGGCATCCAACATGTGAATGTACAGCTAGGTTGTCTCCCATGCTGTATATTTCCTGCCTTCAGAATATCACATATTAGTGCCCAGTCTGGGCATCTTAGAGGCTTAACAAGATCTTGTCTCAAAATTAAAAAAAAAAATTAAAAAAGTAAGGGCTAGAGATTCAGCTCAATGCAAAGGCCATGAATTTCATCACAATTATTAAAAACAAAGAAACAAATGAGAAGATAGACACCTCATCTAAAAGGGAATATTTGTGTCATACAAATAGATAAGCTATTATCTATAACAGTAACTTTTTAAAATTCTATATACTACTTTGCTAGATTTCCTTTTTCCTTCTAGAAGTGCTTAGGAATGGCTTCCTGTCTTTGTTGATACTTCTCCATAGAAGCAAGGACATTTGGGTGTTTAAATAGGCCTCTATTCAAGACCACAGACACTTTACCAAAGGTACTTATTACTGGCAGTGGAGGCAGGTAGTGTCTTCAAGTTACCTGACATTGACTCTCAGTGATGTAACAAAATATAGTACCACTCAGTTGAGCTAATAATAAAGTTTTAAATTGCCAAATCTTACTGCAGTTCTTATCATCAAGTTCATAGGCAACTTGGTTCATGAATTTCATTTATTCCACCATCCTGGGGAAGATGGTTGTGCTCCTGTTTATGCAGGGAACATGACCACAGTCTTTTTCATCACTAAACATGACAACATTTTGACAAATGTTTCTGTGTACAAACTGTAATGTTTTGAGTAAGGTCATTCATGAACTGAGGTATTACTGTATATACAAATGTATGCAAGTGATAAAATACATTCCCAACAGCTTAAAAAATACAATTACTAATTGCTTTTCTTAAGTAGGCATGCAATAATCATGAATAGAACGTAGAAGATGATTCTAAGCCATTTATAGAGGCTTATTTAATATACCAAAATCTTATAATCTGTGTTTCTTCCTACTTAATGTTGGTTTAGTTATATGGAAAAGATATGCAGTGAGAACTTAACCCATGGTACTAGAAATATTGTAAGTTATAGAGAAGTGACTGTTACAGAAGTCTAAATGTTCTTCCTTAGAATATGCACGCAGTTAGAGTGGTATGGAGGTACTTAAGAAATTAAAATATGCAAAGCACCACTCTCATACTTTGAAGGCTGTTTTATAACAGTGCTCTCTAATGCTGTAGTTGGCGATTTTAAAGCATCTGTGAAAACACTGCATTATAAACCATCACGATTAAGAGAAATACAGAGTTTCTTGTATAGAAACCTTTAAAAGGTATATACAAAGACAAGTTCACTAATTGATCCATTCATATGTTGGAGTTTGGCCTTAAAATTTTCTACCTGCCTGATCTTTCTTTGAAAAGATACAAACTGTTATTTACTTATGCATCTATTTGTTATTCCTTAGCTTGGGAAGCAAACAGATATCTTACTGTCATTATATTTATGCACTCTATCTTAATTTGCTCTTATCATTTGATTCCAGCCACACAATTCAACTGTTCTGTATTACTTTCAAAAACTTTGGATTCTGCATTATTTATTGACATATTCCCAGTTTTTCTAAAAAATACCTGTGAAATAATAATGATATTGATATCTTGGCTACCATACACCTAATTTCTTATGCAAATATCATAATTTTTTAAAAAATTTATATGTTAGAGGGGTTAGGACAACTTGAGAAATAGCTGACATAATAAGTGCAATAATTGTCACTATTATTTTTGTCACTGGGTGGTCAGATGATGCTTGAATTTCTGTATGTAAAATACACTATAATCATCACAATAGTCATGACAGTTATAATTTTCTGCATCTTATTGATGGAAATTAATTATGTTCATTATTAATGTAATGTAATGTATACATATGTGTATAATATATGTACATAATATATACATATATACTAAAATATTTGCATGTACTTTAACAGTACTTTAACCTACATTTAACTGAAACTAGTAAGACTAAGAAGAGAAATAAACAGTATATTAGCTAAGAAATTTTAATGTTCTGTCAGTAATGCTAGGTATAAATGAGAGGGCATATGGAAAATGTGAAACTTAAAATAAATAAAATCCCCATAATTAAAATTTTTACAAGCTAGGGCCAGAGGTATAGTTCAGCAGACTAGGTGTTTGCTTAGGGAAGTGCAGGGGTCAGGGTGTGATCCCTGGTAGCTTGGACCATGCCAGCCCTCCTGTCAGGCATGCTGAGACAGCGATGGAGTCTGAGTGCGATGGCATGCACCTGTAATCCCACCACATGGTAGGCAGAAAACAGCAGGATCACTATGAGTTGGAGCTGAGTAGTGAGATCCTGCTCAAAATAAAAGAATTTGTACAAGATAAATTTAAAATAATCATAAATTCTTTTCAAGTACATGTGAAACTTTACAAAACCAGACTACACTTTCAATCATGAATCTCAGTTTGAAATTATTATAATCATACATCATATACCATAGTCAAAACAGAAATCAACTAGTCATGTTCCATGGTAAATCCTGAGGAGATTTGAATGACCTTATCAGATAGAAAAAGTTACATTTTGGTTATATAGGTCTTGCTTTAACTTGGTCTTAACCATCCAGCAGAAAAGTGTAACCATGAAGTATTAAAAGTAAAGATATGTGACTAGGTCGAGCTGTAAAAGGCTCAAATCAACAACTAATTGCCAGTTGTGCTGATAACTGACTACTGTCATGCACTACTGGACTATATTGGGTTTAGTTGGCTGAATTTAAGTACTTACAATCTTTGGTCTTGCATCAAGTATGAAAAGATCTTTTAAAGACTTCTCCAGGGGCTGGGGAGATAGCTCTGTGGCACAAGTACCTGCCTGGCAAGTGCAAGGTTGTGAGTTTGAACCCTGGTCCCACAAGAAAAAAAAAAAAAGACTTCTCCAAATGCAGGTTCTCTAATAGCAGTGGAACAGCTATCTCTGACAAAACAAAACAATAAAAGGAGGATGTAAACAAGGGAACATTTTGTTATATCTATATAGCTATAGATATATAGATACACACACAACACAGGATAGATATACAGCTGCTTTCTCTTAGTTCATTCACTAAGAAGAAATGTTTGTACTAGCTGTTTTAGACAAGATATCATGTCTGTATCTTATCCTCGGAATAACGACTATAAAAACAACAATATGCAATGCATCAATTACTGTAACTGTCCTAACACCCTTGTTGTAACTGTTTCATTGCTATTTTTTCATTAAAATGAATAAAAGAGAAATCAGTCAGTCATGAGTAAAAGGATACATATTGTGAATGTTTCTAGAATACTTCTAAGTAATGTATAATAGATCATAGAAGAAACTAACAAGGAAATGGAATTGTTTAACTGAAAGAAAGTAAAAATAAAACATGTACTTTATGGATTCATCTAAAGCACTATATGGAAAATTATTTAATTTTAAGGAATTAGAATAATATGAATGGTCTAAAATGAAGGATTACTGTTAAAAGATAGAGAAAGAAAGGCAAATAAGCCAGCATAAAGAGAAAAATAGCAATGATGGGAAAGAAACGAAAGAGATAGACAAGGATATACAATGAAACCATATAATTCCACTAATGAATATTTAGTCAGATCAAAAAGAAAGAAACAAATGTTCAGTGTAAACAGAATAAGGAACAAAGGTAGGAATCACAACATCTATATTCATTTGTATGGTGCTAAGGAAATCTTACTAAAATTTATATAAATTAATTTACAACTTAGACAAATACCTGGAAGATGAAAATTCACTCAAGAAGTGATATGTCTATGACGTTAATCGCCTTTGTAATCTTAAATCTTCGCACAAAACAATTCTGGAATGGAGGAAACATAGACTATGACTTCTGAAACTATAGATCGAAATAATTTCTTCCTCCATTAAGTTTTCATGTCATCTATTTTGGCACAGAAATCGAAAGTTATGTAAGCCATAATAATAAACTGAGAAGACCTCCCAGTGCCTGTTTGTTCAGATCCTTCAGATCCTATGTGTTCACAGATAAAAGATATTACTGGCAAAGTATGTTGGGCATCAGTTACTTTAATATTTAACGGCATGTTTCACACGTGAAGGAGAAAGTGACATTCCTGCTTCTTCTGTGTCCTTAGAAGCTGAGATATTATATTTTGGAGTGACATGTCTGAACACCAACTATTATTAGCTAGATTTTGTACCAGAAATGTTTTAAGATTTGAGAAATGGTGAATATATTTCTTCATGTTAACAAAATAATAAAGCATCCTGTCACATAATCATGTAATAATTTGATTAAAATTTTGTATTCCTTTATGATAAAAAGTGTAGAAAACCAAAAACATATTGAAAATTTCTAAGCTCTCTTGAGGAAATACAAAATAAAATGAAATACAACATATTTCAAGATCAAGAGTAAAGCTATGGTTTTCACCTTCATGATTTTGTTTGAGAAAGTACTTACTGCATTAACCAGAATTGTGATGTAGGGACCAACTATGTGCATATTGGGAAAAAAACTAAATTTATCTTCATTCACAGATAAGCTATACAAAGAGAATTTTAAGATTTTGATGAAAAAGAGGCTGTAACCCTAATACTCAACTAAGTCACAAGAATCATATTCAAAAATTTAATGTATTTTGTAAATTGATAGCAAAGAATACTAAATAAATTATAAAATACAATGTTATTTACATGACATCTTTTTATCCTGCAGTGATATGACATATACTCATATATAACAAAACAATGATATAAATTTTTTATAAATAAAATATTAACAATTATTATAGAAATTATAAAGATTCTACATACATTGAGAGCTATATCATGAACGTTAAATTTTAGTCAGGATGCCTTTAAAATGTTTTCCCCAATTGATATATAGATCCAAAGTAATTACGTTGGTTCTTGCCATCTCTCTCTCTCTCTGTCTCTCTGTCTGTCTCTGTGTCTCTGTCTCTGTCTCTGTCTCTCTCTCTCTCTCTCTCTCTCTCTCTCTCTCTCTCTCTCTCTCTCTCTCTCTCGTGGCACCAGGGATCAAACTCAAATTCTTTCCAGGCAAGCACTTATTCTACTAAGCTATCTCCTCTGCTCCATTTTACTTTGGTTCTAAATAGCTTTTTAAAATGTCTATAGGAATAGATAAATAATTTTACAAAAAGAAGCAAGCTCGGCATTCAAGGCTTGCTATACAGCTATGCTATGTAAGTGATTGACAATAGCATTAAACTCTACATAAATATCAGTAGAAGAAAAAGGGCAATTACTGGACAGTTGTGTGGAGTTTTTCAGTGTGAACAGGTTTGTTTTGAACGTGTGTGTGTGTGTGTGTGTGTGTGTGTGTGTGTGTGTGCATTTAACATATGGTACAGGAAACAATACCAATCTCCACTCCATCAGTATTTACATTTTGTTCACTCTTTCTGTACTATATGTAAATTTATAAGTCTGTGCAATAGCACCCTCCTTGTTCCCCTATCATTCTGAGAGAACAAGTCTTTGTTAACTTGATTACAGTAAATTCACCACATCGAATCTTTCCACAGAAGTTTTTATATGCATTTGTCTGTTTAACACATCCAACTGTACAATTTTATGGATATTGAAAGTAATCAAGTTGTCCTCAGGTGCCTGTGAGACTGTTAGTGCAACACCGCAGGTATTTGGCTTGGTGGCAACAGTGCTTAGAATCTTGGGATAATCTACTGCAAACGATATATTAAAGACTATTTCATAGATTTATCAAGTCTATGCAGCCCATTTACGAATCGTTTCAGTTAAGGACATTTTCTGTAGTTTAATTCATGCACTACTTTTGTCATGCTACCAGTAGCATCAGCAGTTATGGCTCATCTCTCTGCCTGGTATTAGAATTTTAATGTTTTAAAAATATAGTTAAATTGCATGTGGGATTAATGTTTGTCCAAAAAACCAATAAGCTAAAATTCACACAAATTAAACCACTCAGTAAGCACAACATTACAAACAAACAAACAAAAAAAAAAAAAACAAGAATTAGCATCATGGGCTTTGAGGGGCCAGGGCAGGAAAATATTTGATTCAGCTTAGTTTTCACTGGGGAAAGAGGACAAGTATGATAAAAATTATTGCTTTATTAGGGGGTGTGTTTATTCCAATAAAATCTCGTATGAAACAAAATTATTTCACTTAACTGGTAATTTACATGATACATAGATTTTGCTGGTGCTATCAATATAGAATTCTAATTCATTCTTTTTATTGAATATCTGGCATATTGTAGAATTGTTTAGTTTTGAATTTGAAGATGAATTAAACCCCAAACTAGAGGTCCTACTCTCAGAAAAGCTGCAATAGTAGAAACAATATACACACTGAAAAGAAAAGGATGGACTGCATATTATTGTGCATAGCTGTGAAACCCAAACAAAGACTTTCTGGGGAAAGTACAGGAGTGAATTTTGAGGAAAGATCATGTGTCCTTTCCTGGAAGTAAATTAGGATAAGAGCACGTCACACTAAGATAACATATTCCCTGAAAACAACTGCTAGCAACTACCCCCTACTCATTCTTTTAACTGGAAACTTTGGCACCTAGAAGTAACTGTATTGTCAGTATAATGTATATTACTTTGAGTTAATTAACTCATTTGCATTATACAGCTTTCCATAATAGAGAAAGCCTGATGTTCTTAAAGTGCATGGCAATTAAACATACAGCTTCTGCTTCAGAAGAGAAGTGTTACAAAATGCCTTGATGTGGTGCATTGTTTTATTGCTCCAATGGGAGTCATTATATGAAAAAAAAAAAAAAGTGGAATCTTTTATGAAACACAGGCAAAAGTAAGAAACAGGTTTTTTTTTTTCATTTTTCTTCCTATAATACATAGCCCCTCTGTAAGAAGAAATCAAAATTAAATTGCATCTATTAGATATTTTAAGACAATTAGGCGATTGTCAACAGATCCATGTGACACTATAACTGTAGTCTCGACTTTTGATAATAATCAGCATTCACAAAGCCAACTTCAATGTATGCTAATGACACTCTTGTCAGTAGGCTAAGGTAGCAAGTAATACATCACAGCAAATAAAACTTGGATATTTCTATCTGTGAATCAAAGGCTTTGTGTCCTAGACACAGTGATGACCTTCACCTTTCAAATGCTTGGCATGATAAAATAAGCCTGAGTAGTATGACTGATGTGAATCACATAGGACATCTTTAAAATTAAAGAATGTTCTCTGTCAAATCACAATTGAAGAATCACTTTTTAGTAGATTATTGGATCTAAGAAAATCAATGCTTCTGCATCTGAGTTACGCATTTAAAATATTTGCAGGCACCCACAGCTATGCCTCAATCTATTTCTTTTATTAAAAGTAGAAGGAGAAATTAAATTAGGGTCAGCCAATCAGCTGGAAGCTCTTATATTTCTACCTGTGAGATATTTGAAGGTGCTTTAAAGTATTTATTCTAAATAAAAGTGAAGGCTTTGACAATGTGGAAATGTCTAAAATTAAAAGAAGTAACTATTGGGTACCCTCTCTTCCTGTTAGAATGTGTGTCTTCTGGTTTTAATGAGAAATTATGAGACAAAACCAGAGTAAGTTAAAACTAGGCAGAATGTTAGGAACAATTATGTAGTGGTGAGCTTAGCTGGGATGTGAGGAGCATCCCATAGAGTCTCTTCCACTGAATTATTGGAAAGCCATCTGGCTACAACACACTGGACACCATGCTACAAATTCTGTACTGTACCACAACCACATACAATACATATCCTACTAAATCCTAGTTTGTTCTTGGATGTTTTAAACACCTATCCATTTTTGTGATTTTTCTTAGTGTATTTATAATCCCTAAATATGGATTATTTTAAGTGAATGAATCATTTTAATTAGGTTGTGACAGGAGTTGAGCTCACGTATTGGCTTGTGGTAGGCTAAGTTTTATGCTAGGTGTTTTCACAATATAAATACTTTCATAGCTTCATTTTCCAGATATCTCAGGTGATGAACTTTTGTCAGTCACTTTAATATAGTTAAGATAATATAGCAACTAAAAAAGACATAAATTGAGTGAATGAATGATTCGTTTGTTATAGGACTATTGTGTGTAGCCCTAATTTAATACTTTTTTCTACTGCAGAATTTTATTGCTTGTTTTGCTGAATTCAAGTAGGGGGGCCGGGAAGTTAGTGTAGTAGAATAGGTGCTTGCCTGGCAAATGCAAAGTCCTGAGGTCAATCCCCAGCACTGCAATAAACAAACAAACAAACAAACAAACAAATAAACAAATAAATAAAGTATCTACAGTCTTTGGACTAACATCAAGTATGAGACGGTCCTTTATTTTATTTTATTTTTTTACATTTTTGTAATTTAAGACAGGGAATACAGGTATTTTGTTTATGTTTTTGTTTTTTGTGTTTTGGTGGTACCAGGGATCAAACTCTGGACCTTGTGCTTGCCAGGCAAACACTTATTCCATTGAGCTATCTCCCAGCACCTTGCAAAGGCATTTTAAAGACTTTTCCAAATAGAGCTTCTCTAACAATAATGGAACACTATCTGTGACAAAATAAATCAAACAAGTGGAATATAAATAAAGGACTCTTTTGCTGTGGAAAAAATATGTACGCATATACAAGATAGGATAGATATACAGCTACTTTCTCTTAGTTCAATGAGAAGGTTTACACTAATATTGTTTAGACGGGATATCATGTCCACGTATTATGCTCTGAATAGCTACCATACAGACAATATACAATAAATCAATTATTGTAACTGTCCTACTAACCAGTTTTGAAATAGTTTCATTGCTATTTTATCTTTTTTCGCATTAAAATGAATACAAAATAAAAAAGTCAATACTTCTGCATCATTAACATCAGCAGATATTGTGGAATATAAATAGATAAGAAGCATTCTTATGGTTTATTAGCAAACAGTCCTTGCTGGTTAATACATTATATTTCATAAACTTCCATATCATCCTTAATTCTTATTTTGAGATGACATCTCTTAATATATAGTGAATAAGTGGTAAAAGTTTGCTCTTTCAGTGGGCTAAACTTATAAAGTATTAAAATAAGAATAAATGGGATTAAAATACACACAGATCATTTAAATTCATAATGTTATACTTTTTCTCATTCATTCGAATAATAAATGATCATTTTTTACCTATGTAAAGAGGCCATGATTGCATGTGCAAGGAGAAAATAGCCAAATCCTTATGTATCCTTATTGCCAATGCTTATGCTAAATATTAGAATAAAAATAGTGTAAGTAGAGAAGTATGCTGATTTTTCTTATTTTAAATTAAATTTTAATCATAATTAATTTTCATAAAGTAGTTAAAGTGGAAAAACATAGGAAGACAGATCCTTCTACTATGCATGAATACTTCATGAGAACAGCATATATAACCATATACAAAAGGAAAATATCTTCCTCCCAAAAATAGGATGAAACTTAGAGAAAGTATTTTTAATCATTGGATGACAGACCCACATATTAGAAAAGGGAAATGAAGGCCAAAACTCCATGGGTTCTCTGCCTTCATTCAGGTACAGAAATGGAATATGTGGAGGATCTACATGAAGCATAGTAATCTGCTGAGTTGAAGAGAGAATAACAGGATGTCTTGGATATTGTAAAGCGTAGAACACTAGGTAGAATATTGGAATGTGAGAAGTTATATACTCTTATTAAGCAGTGCTCCAAGAACTAAACTTCTTTCACTCCTTCCTTCCTTCCTTCCTTCCTTTCTTTCTTTCTTTCTTTCTTTCTTTCTTTCTTTCTTTCTTTCTTCTTCTTTCTCTCTTTCTTTTCTTCTTCTTCCTCTTCCTCTTCCTCCTCCTCCTCCTCCTCCTCCTCCTCTTCTTCTTCTTCTTCTTCTTCTTCTTCTTCTTCTTCTTCTTCTTCTTCTTCTTCTTCTTCTTCTTCTTCTTCTTGTCTCTCTTTCTCTCTCTGTCTCTCTATTTACCACTCTGATTTTTTTATTCTTGGATGAATAAAGATCTACAAATATGTTGTTGCACAGATTTTTTTTCTTTTACTGCTTTGAAGATGCTGCTCCACTGTCTTCTGAATTGTATAGTTTCTGATGATAAGCATGTTTAGTTTTGTCTTTACTCTTCCTAGGTGATGTGTCTTTTTTTAATGTGGCTATCTACAAACTTACTTTTTAACACTTAGAAGTTTGAAGTAACTGTGTGAAGATATTTCTGTTTGTTATGCCCCATATTTTCTCAGCTTGTGAATATGTGATTTATTGCCTTTCAAAGCAAGCGGCAAGATTGTATTGTTTCAAATACTTCTTGTATTTCAAATTTTAATCTCCTGCAATTTTACATATCTTTCATACAGTTTGTAACTTTTATATTTATTTATGCCTTTTTCACAAAAGAAACTATTTTATTCTTTTGTTTGAATAATTTCTACTAATTGACTTCCAATGTGATTGAAGGTTAATATATTAATTCTCTTAGGCTGCAAACTTGCCAAGCTTTCATTATTTCATAGCAACTGTGTTTTACATTGCAGCATTTCCTTTCAGACTTTTGCATTTTTTTATCTCTCTGCTGTGATTGCTCATTTGTGCACAAGTAACAATCTTCCCTGAGAACCCTGATAGGTATATTTTATACCCCAGTCTGATAGTTCCAACACCTGAGTCACAGCGCACTGAGGTCTGTATACATTTTATCCTCTGTGACTTTTTATGTTCCTTGCTTTATTGGGAGTCTTTTATAGTTTCATAATAGCTAAAAATATTATTTACAGGGCTGGGGAAGTAGCTGAGTGCCATAAGCCCCTGCCTGGCAAGTACAAAGTGCTGAATTTGATCCCAATTATATATATGGTTAGGTAGTTAATGCAAGAGACTGAGCATTACTGATGAGCAAATTAATTTCAATAGTGGTGTAATAGGTTATGTGAATCAATGCTGTCAATGGTTGAACTGGGTTTGCGTTTGGGTTTGTTTGTTGCCATAGTTACTTTAATGCTTTATAGACTTCCAATTCTAAAAAGCTTGATTAAGTAATGTAAAAAGTATCAAAATAATGCCATGTATGCTATCATAATATATTGCGTTTAAATAGAAGTCAATGGCAAAAGATAGCACAGGTAATATGTATATATATGGAAAACAAACAGTGGAATTATCAAAAAAAAAGTCATAGAAGTAATGAAAGAAAAATTGGCGGACTGAGGAGATAGGTCAGTAGAATAAGCACTTGCCTGGCAAGTGCAGGGTCCTAAATTCAATCCTTGTTATGGCAAAAATAAATAAATAAATAAATAAATAAATAAATAAATAAATAAATAAAACAGCTGCTCAACCAAATAATGCCTGTGGAATATACTAAAACCTATGGAACTTAATGAAAACAATGTTAGCAAGGATGTTTATACCTGTGAATACCCATATCAGAAAAACTCTGTGACCTAAATAATTAGCCAAACAATACACCACATGGTTCTACAAAAACAAGAACAATCCAAATCTAAAACTAAAATATGGAAGAAAATTATGAGAGCAGAAAGTAATCAACTTGAAGTTTTAAAAAAGCTTTATAAGTAAGAAATCAAAGAACTGTTGTTGTTTTTTTTTTAATTTTTTTAACAGATATAAGAAAAAAAGACAAACCCTTAGTGAAAGTTACCGAGTGAGGAAAAACAATCCCCAGATGAATCCAATTACCAAGAAAAAGTGAAACCAAAATGCGCATTTCTAAAATCCATTAGATCATATGTAACTATTACAAAAAAACTCTAATACTCCAGCTGCAAGGAATGGGTAATTTCCTAGATCCATATGAATTCACAAAACTAAGCCAAGCATGAATATATAAACATTTTTGATAGTTTAACAGGCAATAAAATAAAGAACCATAAGATATCTTGAAAAGCCAATTTCTTGATGAATTCATTGCTAAATTCTATCAGAACTCCAGGAGAGAACTAAAGTCAATATTCCTCAAACATTTAAATGAACAGAAATGAAGAATGTACTGCCAAACACATTCTAGAATGTTAAGAATGAGCTCTTCCAATAACAAAATCACACAAGCACTTTATTTATTTCTTTAATGAGCATACTTTCAAAAATCCCCAACAAGATACAGGCACACAAAATCACTAAAAAGTTCACACAGCCTTACCCAGTAGTATCATTCTAGGAATACAAGAGTGACTCAACAGGTACGAACAAAGTGAAAAGAAACTCTCCCCAAAAATGGGAAAAAATATTTTCTAGTTTTTCTTCAGACCAGTGACTCACACCCAGAACACAGAAAAACCTTAAAACACACACACACACACACACACACACACATATATATATATATATATATATATATATATATATATATATATATATATCACCCTCCACTATATGGGCATCTGAGATAGACACGTCTGAGAAGTACAAATGAAAAATAAATATATGAAAAAGTATTCACTGTCACCAGCCATTTAAGAAATGCAAATAAAAATAACATTGAAATTCTATCTCCATAAAGAATGGCTATCATCAACTACTCAACCAGTGATAAGCACTGGAAGGGGGATTGTGGGGAAGAGGAACATTTTTCCACTCTTGGTGAAAGTAGAGTCTAATGTGAGCATTTTAGAAATCAGTATGAAGATTCCTCAAAAAAACTAGGATCAGAGGTCCCATGTGATACAGATATTCTCCTTCTGGGTATCTTCCTGTAAGACTTAAAAGCATCTTACCACAGTGATGCAGCACAATTTGTGATACCTATGTCATAGAAGCAACCCAAGTAACCATCAGCCAATAAATATCACATTATCTCTGTTGTGTGAGAAGCTCAAAATATAATTAAGAACCAAAATGTAAAATAGATACCCTGAAATAGGAAAAAAAATGTTCAAAAGGAAAAATGAACTATGGAGAGGGAAAAAAGGAAAGGGAAAGAAAAATTGAGAAAACAAATATTAAAACAGAGCTCTGAGACTGGGGAGAGTAAGTACATTTAAAAAGGGGACAGGAACGGACAAGAAATGAATATATAATGTACAATTGCAAATACCCTACACTGAATCTGGTTGTTATGGATACCTAAATTGTACCAGTATGTTTAAGTAAGCTAAAGAGAGCGAGAGTGAGTGAGACCACTAGTGAGAGCAAGAAAGAGAGAGGAGCCACAAAGCACAAACAAAGGCAACAAAAATGAAAAAAAAAGAGAGACCAACCTGCAGGATTGCTGAATGAGAATCAAGTACAAGAGAAAAGTGCACAATAAGACTAACCACTGTGTCATCGGAGCTTCACACAGATGCTGTTCCAAGCTGTTAATGTAAATACAGATTGATCTTTTGGTTTTTCTTTTCTTCATGTCATTCTTTTTTCACTGATTGTTGAGATTGAACCCAACACTTCACACATCAGAAGAATGTGCCTTATCACTGAGTTATAAACTCCAACACTAGTTACTCTTCATAATTCTACCAGAACTGCATGAAAGAAGTGGAGTTCTTCTGTCATATTTTACAGGTGAGGATACTGGATCCCTGTAAATTTGCCAATAGTTCCACAGTCCGAAAAAGCCAGATAGTCAACAAGGTGGAGTGTCTACTCGAAGTCGGAGGTCTTAGTGTTGTATTACATGCTGAACACAAGTTCAACTTTCCTGCCTTTGACTAAGGAATGCTTTTATTTTAAAGAAAAATCTCTGGAGCAAAGTGGATGAGAAGGTGCATTTAAAAAAATTTTGTCATTGGACTTCACATAGTATTACTATTAGCACAGAGATGCTTGGTAATGAGGAATGGAGATAAGTTAGAATTCAGAACACCTGGTTTAAATGCTAATTCCTCAGTTTATTAGTGTTAACTTGAGAAAGTCCTCATGTAATAGTGATTAAAGATGGAAGATAATGAAAACCATTTATAAATGACACATGCAGAGAGGCATTGATTTATCATATACTTTTTTTGATGTCTCACATTCTTAAAATAAGTGAATTAGTAGAATCACCCTTGATAATGGTTTCTGTGTGCTCTGTCACTGAAAACATGGTAAGTGGAAACTATTTCTTTCCATCCTTAATTTTACATGTGTAAAAAGAAGAATTTTCTTGCTACTTTTCCTTGTATAAAATCTGATAAGCTGTATCATCTTCATTCCTACATGTTTCCTGCCAGTTCTCTTTTAGCATGATGCAAACACTATGGTGAGTCACTTCCGGTACAGCTATGGAGAGACCAGTTAGACGAACACGGTACAAGTTGAGAATTTCTATCACCGGATATTTTCTCTGAGGATCCTCATTTGTATTTCCAAGCATCTCTAAAAATTTTTCAATTTGGGTATTTCATATAAGTGTTCTTTCAAAATTATTTACAAAAACATATGCTTTGACTAACTGATGGGCATTTCGTGGGCAATAATTGCTCACATTTGGAGACATCATGTGACATTTCTGGGATGAGTTTGTTGTGTACAAGTAGTGCTACTTTTTCCTGAAGTGCAGTGGGAAAAAAATGGAGGTTGAATTACTCTGTGGGCGAATTTCTGCTGTGGGGGCCAGATGCTCTCAGGTCATAGTCTGGCAGTGTAACTGATGAAGCAGTGGAAAGTTTGGCTGCTCTCATGGAACAGAGAGATACAGCCATGATGGTCAAAAGTACTTGAGCCTTAGTTCTGATTATGCTCCTTTGTGAATGTCATTTTAGCTTTAAAAATGATACAAGGTATATCATTTTAAATAAAAGTCACAAAGTTAAAAGAAAAGAAAAAGAAAACCAAGGAATACCACACCCTTACACTGAAGAAAATCAGTATGGAACGATTTTGTCTCAATCTAACAAAAGCCATTTATGACAAACCTACAACCAGAAGCATAGTAACTGGGGAGAAACTGCAAGCTGGTCTTTTTAAATCAGCAAAATCACAAGGGTGTCCACTGTTATCATTGCTATGTAATGTAGTGCCCAAACTTTAGCCAGAGTAATCAGGCAAAGACAGAAATAAAAGATATGCTCTTAGGAAACAAAGAAATCTAATGATTCCCCTGTGTAGTTGCCATGGTACTATACATATGAAAACTTATACCACCGCTTCCAGAATTTGATAAAGTAGCAGAACACAATAACACTATGGAAAACAAATGACGTTACAGTATATTTTACACCAATAATTAACCTGTAGATAAAAGAAATCAAGAAAAAGCCGGGCATGGTGATGCACACCTGTAATCCCAGCACTTGGGAGGCTGAGGCAGGAGGATCAGTGTAAGTTCGAAAGTGAGTTTCAGGCCAGCTTAAACTGCATAGTAAGACTCTGTCTCAAAAAGCCAAAAAAAAAAAAAAAATCAAGAAAGCAATACCATTTAGTATAATTTCAAATATTAAATATTTAAGAATTATGCTAACCAAAGAGGTGAAACACTTATAACAAAAAAATATAAAATACTGTAGAATAAGATGTAACCAACCCTCGCAAATTGCCAAAAAAAAAAAAAAAAAAGATGTTTCTCCATAGCCAGAAACAACATTCTTAAAATGGACAAATGCCAAAACAGATAAAATGACTTAATGTAATAACAAAGAAAATACTAATGGTATTCTTCACAGAACCAGATAAAAGGCTTATGAAATGTATACAGAACTGGAAGAGAACTAGAATATCAAAAAAGAAACAAAAAAAAGTCATGAGTAACAAGAACAAATTAAGAGGCATTATAATCCTGGATTCCAAGTTATGTTACAAAGCTACAATCATAAAAATAACATGACACAGGCACAAAAAAAATAGACAAATAGATCCATAGAACAGAGGATAGAAAATTTAAAAGATAAAACCATGCACGTTTGCCCATGTAATCTTTGACAAGACAGAAAAGTAGTTCTTTAACAAGTGGTGCAGAAAAATCTGGTTATCCAAATTCAGGATATCGAATCTATACCAATATCTTGCAACATGTGCTTAAATAAAATTTAAAGCTGAATCACATACCTAAATATAACCACAGAAAAAAATCTGCTCAAAGACAAAACAGGTGAAACTCTTCAAATATAGTGATTTTCAAGGGTGTTTTAAGCACAGCTCCAGTTGCACAACAAGTATCACCAGGATTCAACATACATGATTATATCTAATTGAATTACTTCTTCAAAGCAATGGAACACCAAACAGAGAAAAGAGATAACTTATAGTAAAAAAAAAAAAAATGCCAGCTTCTCCTCACAGAGATGCCAAATATCCAGGGTATGTAAAGAGCTCAACATAATAACAGTCTTCCTAAGACTCAATCACAAAAGGACGATTGAAGCAAATAGGCATATCTCAAAATAAATATGAAAACATTCAGCACCTTTTTGCCATCCAAAAAACAGTGAGACTGTATGTTGCTCTAGAAGAATTGTTGCCATCCAGAGATGAAAAAGCAGCAAATGCTACTGAAGATATTGTGGAAAAGGGAACTCTTTTGCACTGTTGGGGCAATGTAAACTAGTATAAGCACAATGGAAACCAGTGTGGAGATTTTTCAGAAAGATAAGACTAATGGTTTTATTTGACATCACTATACCTTTTCTGGTTATTTTCCTGAAGGACCTAAAGATCTCACAGTACAGTGATACATGCATACACATGTTTATGTGAGCAATATGACAAAAGCTCTTGGCAGCAGCGTATGTACCAATCAACAGAGGAATGGATAAAGAAGATACGATAAGTGTGCACAATGGAGTATTAATCTCAAAGAAGAATAAACAAATCATTTGTTCAAGGGATTTACTAATCACACACCTTTAATTCAGGAAAACACACTCTAGATTCAGCAACCTCTGAACAACTTCATATATGACTTCATGAGGCTTTGGGGACTCATCTAGATCCAAGCTATAACACCGAACCACAGCAAAATGACTTTAATTTCAAGAAATGTTTTATAAAACATTTATTTAATGAAAAATCTTGTGGAAATTGAGAGCATACAGCCATAATTATCATAATATTTGAAACATGAGGTCTTCATCTCTAGCTCATTTATGTTTCTTTTTATTTATTTGAGTACTCATGTATTTTGTAAACTATCAACTTCATCCTTTCTTTACATTTGCAAGAAAAATATTGACACATTTTTAACATGAACTGTCCCAAGGAAAAAAATATATGCACACAACTGAAAACAACTATCAAGTGGTGATTTAATTCAATTGTAATATACTATCATGTACTACATTGAAAAAAAAGTAGATGTATTTTAGCTATAGTGTATTAAGGAAAAAATGGAGATTCAAAATATTTTATTCATATGTAAATATCAGCTAAATTCTGTGTAATTAAAAATATTTTCTAAAGAAAATACGTTTGAAGAATGGACATGAATGTGTAGGACCACACAAAAGGGAGAGAACAAATGATGGCTAGGATTTAGAATGATAGTCATGGTCATGAAGAAGATTAAGACCATGTGGCAGAGACACCACAAGATCAGAAAAAGGCTGCTTTGGGTAGCATCTCACTGTAAAACTTTGGTAAAATAATTGACTTTTGAAACAGCACAGTTCTCAAAATACACCTAAGGGCTCCTTTTTCTGATATTATTAGTTGCTTTTTTTCTTTCCCTGTGGTACTTTTTCACAAAGAAAGTTCATTGACGAATCAGTGCCTGTCAGACTTCTATAGAGTCAGAGCAGTGAAGTGTCATATATATTTTCATGTTATTAAAATCACAGATGAGAGTCGAAGGGAGTGTCAAACTCTATTTCTTACTCCCAAACTTCTTTGAAATATACGCAAATAGATCTCCTCCATATTCTTGCCCAGTGACTCCTTGTTATTCCTTGATTACTTATGATCACTTCTGGAGACAGTGGGTTACTTATGCAGGCAGCTGCCAGTCCTTCCTTAAGCCACAAGAATCATTTCATTCGTTGCTGGGGTACAGACTGCAAAGGGTGCTAATCCAGGTAACATCCTGCTGCATATATCCAGCTCTGGTGAGGTAAATCAGTCATTTTCTTTGAAAGTACAGGAATAAGGAGCATAGGAAGTAGAGAAACTTCCACTCACAAAGGCCAACTAGACATTAAAATTTGGTCCTACTTTCATGGTTCTTCCACATGTTTTTACCACTTAATAAGAACTAATATTTTTAAAATGTAATGCTGTTGTAGTCTTACTTTGCCTGTAGGTAAACTTTTATTAACAAAAGTTAATAAATTTTCAGTATCTTTCTTTTGAGGGATGTATTCTCAATTGTATTTCTTATCCATATTTTCTTCTAACCCTTACTTCCGTTCTTATTATTGTTCCTACAGCGATCAATGTACAAAAATAAACTTGGAAACCTTAAAGAGCTTTTATAGACTCACAGTACAGAGCTACAGGATCCACACCCATAGAAACTCTGTTCTGCTGTATGTACCATTTGAAAGAAGTATGAACAGACTTTGTGTTTGTATCTGCTTATGCTACAGCATACGTATGGATGGGCAAGAGTGACATAATAAGAGTAAGAAAATTGAAACTCATAATGGTAGAGTGATATTAGACTTCTTGTGTGCATTATTACATTGCATAAAATGGCTGTTGGGTGATGTTATAGAGTTTACAAATTACTTATAAAAGAATCATGCTAGCTAGGGAGACAGATCAGTAGAATAAGCACCTGCCTGGTAAGCACAGGGTCCTGAGTTCAATCCCTGGCACTGCACCAGAAAAAAAAAGAATCATAATAAATGGAATATACATGCTGCTAATTTAACACAAGATTATCAGGATATCAGCAGTGAAAGTTTATTTTGTAGTAAAGGAGAGGGGGAAGATAGTTTTTCTTAGAAAGCACACAAGAATGTTCAAATGTGAGCTTAAATTGAAATTTACCAAGACAGAATAGAGACAGAAATAATATGATATGCTCAGCAGCACCAGCAGCTGCCTGCCAAGCAGCAGGCCCTGAGTTTGATTCCTAGAACAACAACAACAACAACAAAAATTAAACAAAAGAAGAAATATAAAGAAAACAGCAAAATGCCTGTGACAATCTACACTGGGTGACAATCTACACTGAAAATCAGGCTACTTGTAGGTTAGAAAAAAACAACCTAAGATGAAATGGAAGAAAAGGAACATGATAAACCTGGCTGACGTCTGCAATTGGAGACCCTTCACATTGCGATATATCTAGTTGCTATCAACATGGACATAGTAAAACTTTGAAGTCGAGAACGTTGCCATTTGTCAAACCAGTGCCATGAGTTAAGTCTCTTTTCACCTACCTCGATCAAAGACAGAAGTCCCAGACACTCTGATGATCCATGAAATTCCACATTAACTCCACAGATTCACTAGCTAATTCTATGATTTGACTTCATTTGTTATCTTTAGCTCCTTTAAAAGAACCCCATTATGTCCTTCAATGTCTCTAGTACATGTTTGTTCTGTAAGTGACACATGTGTCATAGATAGATAGATACAGATAAAGATAGATAGATAGACAGATAGACAGATAGATATGGATATGAATATAGATATAGATATAGATATAGATATAGATATAGATATAGATATATAGGTATCTTTTTGGTTTCCCAAAAGCTACTACCAACAATTGTTTCACTTGTTTTCTTCTTTAAAACAATTTCTTTTAATATATGATATCATACTTTACCTTTCATTCTTTTTGTTATAGTTGTTGTCAATATTTTGGGACGCTTTGCTTAAGTGTAATAATGTAATAATCTTATTGCATTCATATTACTGCTGCAGTAATATAGTTGGAGACTTCAAAGCTCCAAACATCTGTATTTCGTTTACTTTTCCTTCTTAGATCTAAAATTATTTTTTCTTTCGTCTCAGCTTAACTAATAGTCCGAAATAATCTGCTCCAAATTACCACATTTCTCCTTGTATTCACCTGTGCTAACTTTCCCTCTATAACTTTCATTAACATTATTAAGACTAAAATTTATCTAAAAGTCTGATGTGTGTCTTGGGTCCTCCTATACCATATATAATATATTTTCTGTCATTATAAATGCTCACTTGGTAATGTCTCAACACTCTTACTGCATTCTTTCTTTCTCACCCAGTATCTAAACTTTATCCCATGGTTAAATTACCTATTCACTCGCCTGTCCTGTGGATGGTAAAAGGTGCAGGATAATTCTATAGTATTTATTGTGTTACATGGTGATGGCCCCATCTTATTCAGATTACTGGGTTTATGTGCACAAAACTTGAAAAAGTAAAGAAAACAAAGTTATAAGAAATTAAGAAGAAAGAAGGAAACCATGAGAACAGTAGATAAAAAAAATTAAGCATTAACTGCTCCTTTCCAAAGACAGGAGAGTGACTGGGGAGGTAGCTCAATAGAATAAACACTTGTCTGGCAAGTGCAAGGATCTGAGTTCAATCCCTGGATATATATATATATATATATATATATATATATATATATATATATATATATATATGTATATGTATTTTTTTCAACAAATACAGGAGAAATCCACAGTCCAATTATCCAAGCCATCCTAAATAATCCACAGATACACCTTTCCACCATTCCCTCTCCTGTCTCTTTCCTCATCTAGGTAATTCATTCCTTTTGAACACAT
>PVJA010007928.1:0-13357 GCA_004027025.1 Myocastor coypus | reverse complement strand
ATTCATGCCTTTTTCACAGTATATATTGTACCCTTTGGATTACATTTACTCTTTTAGGTTCTTACGTTAGGGAGACAATGTAGTGTTTGCCCATGGGGGTCTGATTTATTTCCCTTTCATATGATCTTTAGTTGCATCCATTTACCTATAAAAGTTTGAAATTTATCCTTTTTTATAGCTGAATAATTCTCCATTGTGTAAAAATACCACATCTACTTTATGAGCATTTGGATTGTGTCCAAGGTGTAACTATGGAAAATTGCACTGCTGTAAACATGAGTGTATATAAATTGCTTTGGTATATTATTATCAGTTCTTTTGGAAAAATAACCACAAAGAGAATATCTGGGTTGAAGGAGATCTCCCAATGTAGATTATTGAGAAATCTTCACTTTAATTTTCATAGTGATTGCACCAGTCTGCACTCCCACTGACAGTGGAGAAGAGTTCCATTTTCTCTACAGCTTCCACGGCATTTTTTATTGGCTGATTTCTTGGTGCTAGCCATTCTTTCTGGAGAAACACGGAATCTCAGTATTGTTTTAAATTGTGTTTCTTGCGTGACTAATGGTATTGAACATTTTTTCATATATTTATTTTCCATTTGTATTTCTTAATCTGAGAAGTATATATTCATCTCAGATGACCTTCTTCTGATTGGCTCTTTGGATTTTGAGGTTTCGATTTGTTAAAATTCTTTATACATTCTACATAGAATGCCTTTGTCAGTGGGGCAGTTAGTTGCATATAGTATTTTCCACATCCATGAGTTTTCTTTTCATTATTTCGGTGATTTCTTTTGATTTCCAGAAACTTTTCAAAAAGATAAAATCCCAGTTGGTGAGTCTTTGAAATATTTCTTGTGTGGATTGGTTTTTGTTCATGAACTCTCTACCTATCTCTATGTCTTTAAGGTTTGTATGAACAATTTTTTCCTCTGAAACGGCTTCAAGAAAATTTAAAAATATATTCCTTGCTCCTTGGATAGGAAGAAACAACATTGTGAAAATAGCCATACCCCTAAAATTGTTACACTGCTTCTGTGCAATCCCGATTAAAATACATTTGTATATCATACAGATTTAGAGAAAATATTCCTATGATTCAGCTAGAACCAGAAGAGACTCAGGATATCACAAGGAGTCTTGGGCAACAAAGGAGGATCAGGAGACATCACAATCCCTGACCTAAAATTGTACTAAAAGCTACTGTGATAAAACCAGGTTGGCACTAGCACCAAAACAGACCACAGGATCAATGAGACAGGTTAGAAGATGCAGACACAACTATCAACACACTCAGCTATCTTGTATTTGACAAAGGAGCCAAACTTGTCGAGTGGAAGATGCATGTGTTCTGTCATAAGTGGTTCCTTATAAAATTGGCTTTCCACAAGCTCAAAGTTACAATTAGATGCATGTCTATCACCATGCACTAAAATACAATGAAATGAATCAAAGATTGAAACATTAACAAGTTCATTCCCTTTTCCTGGTATCTATTGTACCCCCAGAGTTTATTTTCTCTTTTAGATTCTCATACTAAGGAGACAATTGCTAAGTTGAGGATAGGAGACACAGTTAGGGAAAAAGTTATATCTATATATGCAAGCAGATGGATTGGACAATAGTACTGAGGATTTCTGCTGGTCTGTGGAAAGGAGCAGTTAATGTTTAATTTGTTTTGTCTTCTTCTTTCAATTGTTTTTTCCTTTTCCTCTTTTTAGTTTCTTATATACTTTTATTGTTTTTTCTTCCAATTTTGATGCATGTATCTGGTAATATCAACAACTAGTTAGAAAATATCACTGTGCATTACTACAAATACTGTGGAATTCATAGAATCTTGTTAAATGAAATTCTGTATCACTTGTAATTTTTCTGTGTTAATAATATTTTGTATTCTTTGTAAATTTTTTATTTTAAAGATTTAAACATCAACCCAGAAGCACTAAGTCTCCCACAGACCAATTCCTAAAAACAAGAGGCGCAGCATGAGCTGTGCTCAGAGTAGCCATATGGACAAGGCTGCTTGGAAGTGTGGCTAAACTGCTGCCCTGGTGTCACTGAAGAGTAAGATGTAAAATCCAAAAGGATTCTTATGAAGTCTTAAAACTTAACATTGTTTGTCTTTTGAGCTTTTAACTTGGAATTTCCTATCTCTTCTTATTATTCCTGCTTGCACAAGGATGTTTACCTAATATCCTATCATTGTATTTTAGAAGTAGATGATTAGTTTAATTTCACAGACATAAAAGAGAAAAGTTTGCCTTAGGACAAACCACATACAAATGTTGCTTTCTTATTTCTCATAAATCTACAATGGTTATCCAGGGAGTAGCATGTACTAAATAAGAGGCATAAGGAAACTCCATTATTTTGCAGTGCTTCTATAAATTGAAACTCTTTTCAAACAAACAAACAAACAAAACTATGTGAAAAACTTTGTAAAACTACGTTTTAATTTCTAGTATAATTACAAAAAATATAGTCAGAGAATGTATAGCTCCCTTGATAGCATCGAAATCAACACATAGAAGACAGTATTAATGAAGACTTAAGTGTAAAATTCAATGCCTCTAGGAGAAAACAATCCTTGAGAAACTATTTGTCACACATTTTATAACTAATTCACTTATTTTAGAGCAGTTTTATATTCACAGAAAAAATTAAAATATTAACATTTCCATACCTCCTTACTTCCCAATTAGAAACAGCTCCATCCACTATCAATACTTGCTATCCACATGAGACAGTAACACATTTCTTGTAATTGATGAAGTGCTATTGATACACTAATGACATCTAAATTCATAATTTATATGAAGAGTCATCGATATTTCAAACAAATGTATAGAGTGACTGTGAAAGTTTAATCTATGTTTGTGTTTGTCAAAATGTGCTACATACACACACGTCATTATCTTGTACAAAGTTGTTTTGCAATCTTAACAATGTTTCATCTGTCTGGTTCATATTCACCAAATCTTTACAGCCTCTGTCCTGCCTCTATACCCATGCACTCTCAGACTGTCATATACTTATAAGCATGCGTTATAAAGGAAATTTGGATTGGCTGTACACAGTAAAATGCATCAAATATATCTCTATTTTTATACTTTTGATAGATCATTTCTTTTTAGTACTGAATAATATTTCCATTGTTTGGATGAAGTGTCATTTACTTATTAACTTCCTGAAGGACATGTTGATTGATTCCAATTTTTGGCAGTTAGGACTAAAATTTCTATAAACATATATGTATACATATTTAACTACTTGTTAAGTACCAAGAAGGGGAACTATAAAGATCAGTGTATTCAGTCACAGAGATTAAAAGGATTATGTCTGGCTTATTGATGTTATGAATCAAAATATTGTGTCTTTAGAAAGAATAAAGCTATTTCTTGCCCAGAAATATTGGTAGATGTCTGAGGTAGAAACATGTTTATTTAGAAGAAATCTGAAACTGTAGCATTTGTTCAGGTGGGTGAGGTAATGAGGTTGCTAATGAAGTAAACCTGTCTGTTTGTAAGAATTACCTTCACAGTATTCCGACAGCTTAGAGTAAAGGAAATACAGATAGTATATCCTGGACAGAAGCTTTTGATCCAGAAATTCTACTGGATGCAAGCTGGATGATGAACTTTTGTAGTTAAGGTTTTCCTTTATAAACATGGACTGATAACTCCAAGAAAAAGAACAAGAACCAAAAAGGTGACCTGGAAATAGTGACTTTTTTTTTAATTTTCAGATACAGTTAAGTCAATTCCAGAATACCTTTATGTCATTAGTTTTCCTGTTTTGTGTAGAGATAAAACCAGTGGTTATGTTGTGCCTGGCCTATAACTACATTGAACTTACGTTGAACAAAATCCTAAAATCCATTATCATAATCACAATCCAACTATAAAAAGAAAATTAAAAAGTCTCCAATACACTGGAGAGCTTTCCAAAACCCAAAAAAGACATTTAATAAAACAATACATTATACAAGGAAAGCCAGTGTATTTTTCCTATAATCATGACAAAAGTGAAGACATTTAAACTTACCACTTCTAATCAATAGCCTATTGAAGATCTTAGCTGTCACTAAAGGAAAATAAACAAAGGCAAATGAAAAGGAAGAAGTAAAATTGTATAATTTACTGCACAAAAATCCTGCTTGAAAGTTTCAAAGAGTCTCCCAACAGTAAAACAAATAAGTGATAACTGAAAGATTTCTGATTCAAATTTAATTACATGAGCTAGTGTTATGGCAGCATTATACAACCAACTAGATACTGCAGTTTTGAAAATATAGTCTTAAATAGTTTCAAAAATAGGAATTGTGCCAAGGGTAGTGCTGCACATCTGTAATTCCAGCACTAAGAAGATTGAAGCAGGAGGATTACTGGGAGTTTAAAATCAGTTGGGCCTACCTGATGGGTTTAAGGACAGACTGAACTACAACAGAAGACTTTATCCCAAACAAAACAAAACAAAAAATGCATGGGTCTTGTTTATTTCACTTATGAACATGTCTTCAAGTTGCATCCACTTATATATGAAGGCTTCGAGTTTATTATTATTTACAGCTGAATAATACTCCACTATATAAAAACACCACATCTTTTCCATCCATTCTTCAGGTGATGGGGCATTTTTGTTGTTTTCAAGATTTGCCTATCACAAATTGTGCTGCTATAAACATAGGTGGACATACATCACTATGATGTGATATTTTCAGTTCTTTTGGGAAAATTCCCATAAGGGGGGATAGCTAGACTGACTGGGATTTCCAGTTCTAGTTTTTTAGGGAGTCTCCACATTTTTTACCATATTGGTTGCACCAGTGTATATTCCCACTTTCAGTGGAGAAGCGTTCCTTTTTCCCCATAGACTCTCCAACATTTGTTGTTGCTTCTACTGACATTGGCAGTTCTGCTGATAATCCACTACTATTATGGACTACTGGACTATATTGGGAAATTTTGCTCAACTCATGCACCTACAGCATTTGAATGACAATGGAACACCTGTCCCTGACAAAGCAAACCAAAAAAGGATGATAC
The DNA here is from genome assembly GCA_004027025.1 of Myocastor coypus. Classification (NCBI taxonomy): domain Eukaryota; kingdom Metazoa; phylum Chordata; class Mammalia; order Rodentia; family Myocastoridae; genus Myocastor; species Myocastor coypus. The sequence continues at coordinate 8,304 of PVJA010007928.1, read as the reverse complement.
AAATGACCATTTTGTAGTGAAACAAATAGTTAGGATACATATACAGCTACTTTCTCTTAGTTCACAGAGAAAAAAGGTTTGAATAATATTTCTTAGACAAGATATTATGTCTACATCTTGTCATATGAATAACTACTACGAAGACAACAATATATAATATATTAATTATTGTAAATGTCCTACTAACCTGTTTTGAAACTGTCTCATTGCTATTTCTTTCTCACTAAAATTAAATTTAAGAAAAGGAAATGAAATGTGTTAAGAAAATGATATGGTGAATCAATATATACAGGCAAAATATTGCTAAAAACAATTGAATAATGCATAATAAATGAATCTATAGATCATTATCTTAGATTAGAAGGCTAAAACTGATTCATAGATTTCATGAAATATCATCAGCATCCTAGCTAGTTTATTTGAGGAATTTATATATTTAACTTTAGTTTTCAATAAGAAATCCATGATTCTTGTTTTTTGTGCAGAAGAGAGAACTGCAAGATTCACATGAGCCAAATTCAATACTGATGTAAAGTAATTAGATGGTATGATATGGTGTACAGAAAAGGTGTAATTCAGTTAAAATAATATAGCTTTTTTGATTTGTTTGTTTGCTGTTGTTGTTTTGTTTTTGTTTTCGGTTTTGGTTTTGGTTATGTGATACCAGGGATTGAACTCAGGTCTTGCGCTGGCCAGACAAGTGCTTATTCTACTGATGTATATTGCCAGCCCGAGTTAAAACAACAGAATTTTGAAATGTTCCAATATATAAGCAGTTTGTTCTAAAATCTGAGTGTCAGAGCGATTAGATAAGTAAAAGTTTTGTCAACAAACCAGATAAGTCCAGTGGCTATCCTGTTTAAAAAAAAAAAAAAAAAGCAACCACCATTATCTCAAATCAGAAATTATAACTACCTTACTGTTCTATACTTAAGAGCTAGGCCTGCAAAAGATCTATTTTAAAATATGAAATATAACCTACAAAGAATATAAAGAAATAAAAATATGATCTGGACTTCAGAGAAAGAGAAATCTGCTTCAGAGAAAATAAAACATGCAAGCTAGAGACTACTTGCTAAGTAAAGGTAATTTCTACCTTTTGTGTAACTAAATTTCACCCTTATGAGAGATACACAATGCTACATTTATTCTCACATTCAGCTTTCATAGACTATATTCAATCACTTAAGTTTATCAATGTGCAATTTTGTCACATAAAAGCAAAACTAAAGAACTTCAGGCTATTATTTAAAATACTGTTCCTTGTTAACAGAAGAATTTTGAAATACCAGAAGGGGAATTATTAGAAAGGAAAAAAAAATGCACCAGATCAAACCACCTTGTATACTTTTGTGTTTTAGAGAATAGTTTTAGAGTCTTTCTAAAATCTTAGAAGGAAAATACATTTATTTAAAGACTCATTGTCTTTAGCATATGAATTTCTCATAACTACGTTGCACCTGTAGTGCATTGCAAACACGGTGTCCTGAAAAGTATTTTGCAGGTTTACAAAATGATACTTTAATCATGGATATTATGGATTTTATGTTGAAGATTTCTTTGATGCTTCAGTGATTTATAATTTGGGCTATGTGACAAGAAAAAAAGCCTTCCCTCCAAAGCACAAGGTTATTTCTATGTTTAAAAAAAAAAAAGATCTGCTTTGCATCAATTCACTTTACCATTTTGTTTATGAAACAATGTAAAGATAACAGAAACTAAAGCTTTTCTCCTGAACTATCTGTCAGTAGAATGTCATATGTACTTTTGGTTGTCAACATTTATAAATCTGTAAGGTTACTTAATTATTCAAGCTAGAGTATTGCAGTAGACTTTAGATCACTTTTTCAAATAGGTAACACTTTCTGACTCTAACTTTAGATTCAAATGGTCTGATTGACACGTTCACAATATTAGGCAATGCTTTTTCAGATATTATAGGGCAGTGAGAACTGATCAAAGCAGACAATTTGGCATGGTAAATGCTACTTTTCTTTAACACTGACAAGATTTTATGGCAGTATGTCCTGGTGTATTCACATCAAATAATCAAATGCAAGCGAGCATCTTACAAGTCCATGTAACTATAACTCAACAAAAACAGAAATGAATATTCCTGAAGATATTTCATGACATCTTTTAGTGAAATTTAATTGCCTTTTTGTGTAAGGTAGCTATTGAGTAGGCAAGGACATAGTCAAAATTGTAGCTGTAGCAAAAGAATAGCTTCCTTTCTGCTGTAAAATAATTATTTGTAGGTAACAGAATAAGATAAAGAACTCCATGACAAAAAAACTACTCACTTTTATTGGTCTTTACCATTCAGAATGTAAAAATTGACTTATTTAATAACTTTTTAATACATTCTACATACATTCTGAATAGAAAAGTAATATCAAATAATATGTCAGATAACTGAGTTCCTGATGACTGTCTCCCATCAAATGTTTTATTGTCACCCTTAATGGTATTAAACTACATTTTAGGCAATTACTTTGCCCTGGTTTGGACTATGAGGTGACAAGGACAATACCAGTTTGGCTAGTTTATACCCATGGGAAGAATATAAAAACAATGTCAAGCACTTTACAATTTGGCCCTAAAGAATGTGATCTGAAACTGGCAGAAAAAAATTTACAGTTAAGGAGAGGGACAAATTGAAAGAATGAGACACATGAGGTTACATTAAATCAGGCTTTCAGTTTATTCTACTGTATTTGAACATTTTTATAGCTTATATTTAAATATTTATAGGCTCTTTACTGATATATATATTCAATGTGACTTCTGTGTTTGCTAGGCAACACGCCTTGTGATAGACCCTAGTGAGAAGGAAAAAGCTTTGAGTTCTTTCTTTGCTTTTACTATCTCATTTACTCTTCTCTCATTGCTGGGATAAACACCAAACACAGAAACTGACGGAAGGAAAAGTTTATTTAGCTCAAAGTTAATGGAGGTTTCAGTACATACTCAGCTGGCTCCAAGACGTGGCACATGGCAGACAGCAAGTTTTCATGGCAACAGCAGAAAGCCAAAGAGCAATGGGAAGGGTAGCAGCCACAATGGCAACAGAGCAAGTCTGTCTCCCTTATGTCGCATCCAGGCTATCTACCCCAGGCCTGGTGTAGTACTCACATCTATAATCCCAGCAGCACTCTCACCCAAAATTCCAACACTGGATATGAATTAGTCTCAAAGTCTGCCCCATAATTGCATTAGGCTTTGGGGGGACAACTAGACACAAACTGTAACAAAGACATTCTACTCTTACCATTATAAAAGACATGCTAATAGTATATAAATAGTATGAAAACATTACCTATATATTGTATTCATTGCGTTACCAATACTCACCTAACATTGGAATTTCTTTGTTTTTTAATATATTTATTTGAAATGAAGGAACAAATTTATGACTAGGAAGTATACTTAAAAAGAAGTGGTTTTCTCTGACTAAAGTACATGTGCTGAAGTCTTGAAATCAAGCTAAATTTGCCAGAGCATGACTCTGAGGGGTGGAGAAAACAAAACACAGTCATTGTTATATTGCTAAAACGTCAGAAATAATGTAAATCAGAATGACTATGTCTAATAATCTGAACTCAGAAGCGATAATAAGTGTTTCAACTTCACTATTTTATATATCTTATCCCATGGCTATATCTACTTTAACATAAGACAATTATTACTTCATAAAAATAATTAATTTTCAGTTTTCATTCCTGCATTAGTTCATGTGGCTTTCAGAATACTGATAAATAATAAAAATTGTGTGCTAAGTGGATGCTGAGTCTAGTAATCAGTAGCTAATCCAATTGATAAAAACATGCCAAGACAGAATGTAATTTGTTCATCATAAAATCACTACAGAAAATGGAAAAATGTGATTTTTTCTCTAGCTACAGGCCCTAGTGAAGCACGAGATCCTCCAAATCACCTCAATCACTGCATCTTGAGTGATGTTAAAGCCATCTCCTATCTATTGCTGCAAAGGTCTTGTTACCCTTAAGATAAAAAGCAAAGAAAAACAACTGTCTTAAACTTATTAGAGATATCATTAGCAGCATATGAAGCTATGTGGTTGGTATAATGTTTTTCATCATAGCAAATTTTTTTCGGTTGCTATCATGTATAGCTTTCCTAAACACACTAGAGTATAGTTTGCTAAAAGTATAAACCATTAACACCTTTTAAATTCTTTCCTGAAAACAATTTCAAAGATGCCTTGTATTATATGAAATGATTTACCTAGCATCAAACACAAATAATTTTCAAAGGGTTTTATTTTAATGATGTAACAAGAAAAAATGAAATAATACAGTCTTGTAACTTTCTTTACATAAGAGTTGGCTCGTGGAATGTGCTCAAGGCAGATATGATATTGAATGAAAATATTAAAAATTTAGAGAAAAGCGGGCAGAGAAATATTACTTGTGGTGGAAAACTGCGAGTATTCCAGGAAAACACAACAACTTGATGCCATACTTATAAAAATATAAAAACTGATTTCAGTATTAGAATATCTTACATGCTACATGCTTTACCTGTAATTCCTTGTGCTTTAAAAACAAACAAAATATTGTACGGAAAGATCATATGCCTTTTCTATAGAGTGAAATATGTAAATGAGGTATAAATGAAGTTGATGTAATTTTTCATTTTCTTCTCCATCTCGAGAGAACTCAGTACAAATATAGTTTCATGCATATCAATCCAGTGACCACAACTACTGCTGACATTGAAATAAATGCATTGGTTTGTAGAAAGATTGGTTTCCAACAACTGAACTATGAAAGAAAATAGATATTGCTCAAATACATTATATCTTCTAGCTGAAGATATTCTTTAGCTATGGTTGAGCATCTTTAATTTCCACTATTCTATAAACTGTCAAACTAAATATCAGAGACTCTTTAAAGAATGCTGAGTTGAACTGGGAGTATTAGAGAGCTGCCAGCTGAGATATACAAGCTGTGGGGATCATAGATGTGTCTGAGAAAGTTAGGATAAAAGTCAGCTTTTAAAGGGAGAAAAGAGAACTACAGGTAATGATTTTTGAACAAACACAACATCACTTCCTGGGACTCTTGGTAGCGGATGTTCTTTCAATAGTGCAGATGGCATCAGGGAAGTGGTTTTGTCTGCATGGCTGTTTGTCCTTGTAAATCATGTGACAATCTACAATTCACCAAGTTGTTGGCAAGATTGCTTAACCTTGGTGCATGTGCCAGAGAACTTTTCAGAGTACAGGGTAGTTCTCAGTATGGGCATGCGCGCTTGAGTGTTCTCTGCTCTCAACCTCCTGATTTTTATTTCTTTGCATTTGACACATGACTCCATCTTGAAACTGATAACTTTGAAAGAAAACAATTTTTTTTTTTTTATCTTTTTGAGACAGGGTCTTGCTATGCAGGTCAAGCTGGCCTTGAGCTCACTTTTGTAGCCCAGGCTGGTCTTGAACTCGCACCGATCCTCCTGCCTCAGCCTCCCGAGTATTGGGATTACAGGCGTGTGCCACCACGCCCAGCCAACAAAATTGTTTGAATGGTATGATTGGCTGATTTTCTAGAGTTAATATTTTGTAATTATAAATCTCACTTAAAATTTGTTTAATAATTTCTCTGAACCACTTATGGACTTAAATAAAAGCCCCCCAGGTACAATAGTCACTATTGGGCTTCTCTTTTACAATGTCAGTCATAACTTTCACATGCAAAATAAAATATTTACTTTGTGGGGGGGCACTGGGGTTTGAATTCAGAGTCTTCACCTTCTTCTTTGTATTTTTTTACTTTGATACCTTGACTTCCTTTAAACTGATAAGTTTCCCAAGCTGAACTTGAACTCATTATCATATATCCTCAGCTTCCCCGAGCACTGAGATTACAGCATGTACAGCAATATTCAGCTGAAATAATTAAGATTTTATGAGTATATGTATATATATACATATATATATGTATATATATACATATATATGTTCTTTACACTATAAAATGTAGCATTCATCACCTAATTAAATTCTTTTCTTTAAAAAAATCAATTTAACACGTGTTATGTAAATGCTCCAACTCCACACAAAGAATGCAAACAGCATGAATTGAAAACTTGTATAAAAATAAATGAAAGGGGATCAAGAGACAGATGTCGATGGGAGAAAGGGGATGAGAAAGGGATGAGAAAAGCGGTTATGTTATATGATATATGTGTACCAGTTCACTTCAAGAAATGCAAACTTCATGTAGTACAGATGTGTACTAATAAAACAAAGACAGAAAGCAAAAATTCAATGAAAATGTTTAATCTATTTTATTTTATTTTTTTGTTGTTTCAGAACTTTTGTTTATTTATTTATTTATTTTTATGGCCAGCTCAGCCTGCCCTGAGGGCAGGGCTGGTGCAGCATGTGGTGTCCGGGATCAAACTGTGGTCCCTGCAGCTGCCTAAGCTTTTCTAAGCAGGCGCTTTAAACCACTGAGCCATCCTGCTGGGCCCCAGAAAATGTTTAATCTATTATGATTACGTGAAATTTAAGAAATTTTATGACTGCTACACTATTATTTCCTTTAATCAGTACAAAATTATAGTAATCGAGGATGGAAACTTAATTGTGATGAGTTTACATACTGCGGAACATGCTATTGCAGAGTATTTGTATGCAAAACCCATGTGGACTCGGGTTTTTTTGTTTGTTTGTTTGTTTGTTTTGTTTTGTTTTTTCTTGTTTCAGAACCTTTGTTTGTTTATTCACTCATTTTTATTGCCGGCTCAGCCCGCCCCGACGGCAGGGCTGGCGCAGCATGTGGTGCTGGGGATCGAGCCGTGGTCCCTGAAGCCGCCCAAGCTTTCCCAAGCAGGTGCTTTAGACCACTGAGCCATCCCGCTGGGCCCTGGACGCTGTTTTAATGTCTGCCTCAAACATAGAACAATCTGAGGTACAGAATGGAAAATCTGTCAAACACCAGATGGGTAAGAATTTGCAGTGAGTCCTACCAGAAGTAATGGGAATTATTATTCAAGTTAGCAATATTCCTTATTATTCTGAGCTTTACAGACTCAATTCGAAAATGACACAGTAAATTTTGAAAACTTGAGTGTTGAAATCAGGAAACAGTGTTTTAATTCAATCAATGTCATGTAGTGTGACTAAGCCATTATATAACTCACTTCATCCTGATAAATCTAAATTATGTCATTTAATGTAAAGGTTAATAAAAGCATACATTTCAAACACTATAGGTACTTAAGAAGTTATATTATGCATTAGAATAATCAGCAATGCAATGGATGCAGACTGTATTAGTTACTTTTTAATCGTTGCTGAGACAAATACCCGACACTCAAAATGAAGGAAGGAAAGGTTTATTTAGCTCACAGTTCGACAGTTCGTAGAGGTTTCAGTCCATATTCGGCTAGCCCAAGGCTGAATGGAGCAGGGTGGAGAGCATCCAGTTCATGGAGGCAGAACAGCAGCAAAATGACAGCAGAGCCAGCCAGTCAATCAGGGCAGCAGAGCAGCAGCACCAGCTAGAGCTCCAGTCTGTATCTTTGTCTCTCTTTATATTACATTCAGGCTCTCCGCCTTAGCTCCCGCCCTAGACTACACCCATAATCCCGGAAGTACTTCCACCCATAATCCCATCAGTACTAAAACCCATAATCCCAGGGATCATGGATCAAGTCTCAAACTCTAGAAGTCCCCGCCCAATGACTCCATGGGCTTTGGGGGGACAACTAGACATAAACCATAACATTCCGCCCCTGGACCCCCAAAGTCTCATACATATCCCTTTATACAAAAGACATTTTAGTCCATCTGGAAGAGTTGACAAAGTCACAATAGTTTCAGCATTGCTGAAAAATCCAAGTCCCACGTTTCCTCGAAGATCCAAGGCAAATTTTCATCTGTGAGCCCCTGTACAATAGAAGAGTCAAACATATCCAACATTCAAAGGCATAAGATAAACATTACAATTACAAAAGTTGCAAACAACAGGGTAATAGAAAACATTGGGACCAACACATGTCCAAAATCCAGCAGGGTAAACATTAAACCCAATAGTTCCAACTGGAGAATCCGAAGCAGTCTGCACTGAGTTGTGAGTATCATGCAACTCTGCTCCTACAGCACTCTTGGTGATAATTCCCATGGCTTCTCTCTTAGGCTGGCTTTGCTCCCTCTTAGCATGATCCACATTCTTGGCTTTTCCAAACTTCTGGGGTTTCCACTGAATTGGCTTCTCACTCTCTGCTTCACACACTGCCCTCTCAGGAGCACACTGCCTGGCCTCCCAGGCCTTCTTC
>PVJA010007927.1:30142-66529 GCA_004027025.1 Myocastor coypus | reverse complement strand
GGGTTTATTCCAATGCCTTCTAAAATGACTCCCAGAGGCACCTGGAAACATTCAGAATTGTAGTTTGCAAGAGCCCATCCTCATGGCATCCCTTTAGCCATACTATCTCCTGCATAACATTCACTGTAACAAAAAATACATTCACTCTAATTTCATATCTAAATGAGGTACTTGAAAGAGCAGCACTGCACAAAACAGGCTTGCATTCCCTCCTTCTTTTCAACTGCCCTGGTACCCAGGGAAGACGATCTTAATGACCTCTGGATTTCCAAGAGTCTAACTTTCTCAAGGCTCCCAAATATCAAGAACTCCAATCCTGGAAGCATTAAAAATATTAAAATTAGATATTCCTTTAATCCTTTCTATTTTTGCATTCCTTTCATATCCTTTCCCAAAATTCTAAAACTTTCGCTGATGCATGAAACCTGCTTTATATATTTTTTTCTTTGTTGCAAAAAGACGCCCCCAACTACACCGCTTCCTTTGTAAGGTTCTGCAAGCTCTCACAAATAAGTCTCTCATGTCAGTGTTGGAGGCTGCTTTTATGTCAGTTTAAAAGTGCTGATCAAAGTTTTACTTTGTTGCCAGAATCTGCAAAGGATGACAATATGACAAAAGACAATGAAGTAACAGATCATTCTATGTGTGACCAAGACCAGCGCAGTGGTAAGTTGTGAGATCTTTTTTCTCACGTCTTCTTTCCTCATTAGGATACACTACACTGTTTTTAAAAATCAGGTTTGAGTTTGTTCCTGAAAAATGGAATTCTGATACTCTCTGTTAGTGCTGAGTATCACCTGAGTGTTAGTTGCCATTTTCAGGTAGGGTCTTACTCTTGACCTCCTCATCACCCATTCTTTTTGTACCTGGCCGGCTTTGTTTACTTTGTTTATTGTTACCTGCCTGGATTCTGTAAGTTTCGAGTTCACACGGAATGCAATGAACGTATAGTAAGAATGATTATAAATACAAGTCATCTGGAGAACAGACCCCAGAGATGAAATCTACATAGCCTTGGACGTTCAAGAAGAGAGAATAGAATCATCGGAAATGAAGCAATGTTTGGAAAAACAATAGGAGAGAGCTTTCCTAAAGCAAACCAGTTTCTCTTCCCCCCATACAAAGATGAACACTGTATTTATAAGTAAATGAAATCTCAGATGCAAATAGACACCTCATGGCATTTCTGACAGTCCGTGATAAAGAAAGCCTCTGAAGGCGGACAAAAATGAAAGCTCAGTTTACAAGCAACATCACAAGCCAGACTGGCCTTTGTCTTCTTTCACCACCTAAATTACAGGAGAAAATGAGGTGACAGTTCCAGAACTCTAAAGGACACAGCTTTTATATTTAGTGACATTCTATTCATGCATGAAGTCAAGAGTAATATTTTCTCAGTAATACAAAGATTAAGAAAATATGCCACCTAAATATACTTTCTGAATAAACTAACCAAAGGCCTTATGCAAAGGATTGAATACAGAAAAGAAGGCAAAGTTTAGGTCTGAGAATGGTAGAGTTGAAAGAGACTGTATTGTAGAAGATTAAGTAAATGTAAGAAAAGGAAAAAGACTTGTGTCCTTAATAAAAGCTAAAATAGTTTAGACCATTTCTCTCACTAAAGACAACTAAAGATAGATAGATAGATAGATAGATAGATAGATAGATAGATAGATTGTTGTATATTATACACACATATACTTTGCTTTTAACATATATTGGCTATATATTAAATAGAATCTATGGAGGAAAAAAGACAGACTTTAAGGCACTACAGAGGTAACAAGAGAGTGAAGAACCATTAGTCTAAATTCTGAGTAAAGAATATCCAGTCATGGTGGCTAAGGAGATAGTTCAGTGGTTTAAATGCTTGTCTGGCAAGTGCAAGGACCCAGGTGTGATTCCAGTCATCTCTTGCCATGCTAGCCCTGTGCTGTGCCAAACCCTAAAACCAAACCGGGCGGTGGTGGCTCACCCCAGTAATCCCAGCACAGGGGAGGCTGAGACAGGAGAATCACTGAGTCCAAGCTGTGTAGTGAGACCCTGCTCCAAATCAATGTAAAAGATTATTTTTTCTTTTTTTCTAAAAAAGGAAATTCCAGTTATGTGAGCCCAGAATTCAAAATTGTTTTTACCTCAGATAGTTTACTAATTCAAAAAAAAAATGACTGGAGCACCACTGCTGAAAAGGATAAAAGCACCTAGTAACTCCTTGCATTTGGAACTGAAACCTCAAAGATATATATCCTAGAAGGAAAGATAAGTGGCAGTAGATCCAACTTCTGCAAGATTGCTGCCCACCTACCTACAAGTCGTCTCAACCCCAAATTCACTGAGGGTCAGCTTGGTTGGCTAGTCACCCAGGTACCTAAGATAAACACACTGAAAATACTTACTAAGTGAAAAGAGTCATGTGGGTGTAACACATCTTATTAAAAATCTGAAAATAGAATGTCTAGCACATACATGAAATAGTAGCCAAGAAAGAGGAAACAAGGTACCATGAAATATAAAGTGATAAGTAAGTCCACATAAGCTGACAAAACAGTCATAAATGCAAAATATAAAATAATTATTCCAGCTATGTATGTTTGAAGAAATAAAGATAAGATTGGAAACTTTATCTGGGAGAGACTGGGTGTGGTGACACACACCTATAATCCCAGCTCTTGGGAGACTGCCAACAGGTGGATCACTAGGAGTCCAATCTAGTAGTGAGACCATGAACACCCTGTAGCCCCTTCACTGAAAAAAAAATAAAATAAAATAAAAAATAAAGATAATTACTATTTTTTAAATTTATCTGGGAACTGGACATTGAAAAATAAGAAAAGATTACCTAGAATAAAAGTTTCTATAACTGAAATTGGTAATACGATGAACACTTTTATGCCTTACCAACATACTAGACAAAGGCAGAAGAGAATTTATTAACTAAATTGAAGGGTCAAAGAATATATCCAAAATAAAATCAACAGAAAGGGAAATAAAAACCCAAAGGAAAGAAAGAAAGAAAGAAAGAGAAGGAAGGAAGAAGACCTACAGACAGACAGACAGACAGACAGACAGACAGACAGACAGAAAGAAAGAGACATTGAAGTTATGATGGTTAAGTCTATTACAAGTTACAAGAGCAAAAGAATTGGTCCAGGGTTGTATCTAAAGAAACTGTAGTGAGAAATATCCTACGCTGATGAAAGACATTAGCCAAATATTCCAGAAGCCATTTGAACTCAAAGTAAAATAAATAAAACTTAAATCTATCACTAAGCCCATTGTAGTAAAACTGCTGAAGGTCCAAGATAAACAGAAATCTGAAAAGCAGTCTTCAAACACTTATATGATCATTGACTTTTCTTTTTTTTTTTTTTAAGAATTTTTTATCTTATTTATTTTTTTCTTGTTTCAGAACCTTTATTTGTTTATTCACTTATTTTTATGGCCAGCTCAGCCCGAGCCCTGAGTGCAGGGCTGGCGCAACATGTGGTGCTGGGGATCGAACCGCGGTCCCTGAAGCCGCCCAAGCTTTCCCAAGCAGGCGCTTTAGACCACTGAACCATCCCGCCAGGCCCCAACGGAAATAAAATGATAAGACAGCAGACAAGCTGCCAACCAATAATTCTAAACCCAAGAGAAGAGTTTAAAAAACCAGGTTTATTCAAAATGTCTCTGAACAAACTAAAGAGGCACAAGCCATCACCCATGGTCTGTAGTGATGTACAGATAGGAGGATACTAATTCCAAGTAGATGATCAAAGACAAAGGAAGGAAAAAAAGAACAAATTAAATGGTGATTATCAGGTAAGTTTAAATGAGTACGCATAATGCAAATCAGAATACTAAGGCCTTGTAGGAATAAAATATACATTGTATTAAAATATTCCACAATAAGTCCAATTCAAATTCCAGATCACACTGGACACTTTAGTGAGATAGCATGATCCTGTTTCAAGATTCAAAAAATAAATAAAGACTAAGGATGTAGGCCTTCATTATAATTATTAGCAATGCAATGCAAGAAAAGCAAAATACTTAACTATTTTCTTAGTTGTTTTTCTTGTCTTCTTTCTTCATTTTATTCCTATTTCTCCCTTCTTAATTTGGTAGAAATAAAAAATAGAAAAACAAAATTTTTCTGTGTTTATCCAACTTTGCATATGTATATCTGGTATTCTGAGCAAGTAATCTGAAGATAAGAATAGGTAACACAGCAAATATTGTTCAGTTCATGTTAGTTTGTTTGGCAAAGTTCTGTATCATTTCTAATTTTTTTGGTTCCTATTACTACTCTGTATTCTCTTTAAAAAATTTTTTAAAAATAATAAAACAAGGTCCCCAATAATGGTGCTCATTGGAAGAATTTCCATTTTCACATAAAGTAAAATTAGTAATTGATGCTGAAATTTCCGAAATCTCCGCAATCTCTAGGAGTGAAGAAATGAGCCCTATGACTACCCAGCTGACTACCTAGAAAGACTTCGCAGGCAGCAAAGGAGAGCTCAGGCGGGGTCCAATGGACTCCTTGAGGTGGCACACCTGTGAGAGACCTGGGATGCTCAGTTGCTAGAGTTGGGGATAGAGTCCTGGAGAGCAAAAGGCTCTCTATAGACAGAAAGCTGGTAATCAGGAAGGACACCACCAGGGCAGAGGTAAATATTTCTGGTCACCCCTGAGAGCCTAACCTTTGAAATTATACAGGCATTCCACCAGCCATCCAGAAAATCAAAAGATTCACAGACAACTTGTGGAGGACCACCTGACCAGCTTTCTTTGAAGGAAGAGCAACTGTCTCTATTTTGACTGAGTCTGGCCCTATTTCCTTGTATTGATATGTAAGAGCTGGCTAGGACTTTTGTTTATCCTCTCAATTGGCCTTAAGTAATGTATATTGGTCTAGCTGAGGTGTTGGTGATAGTCTTTGAAGGGGGTATGCGTGTGCCCCTGGTAACCTACACCTGCTACTCCTTAATGTGAGCCAGGTCATGACAGGTCAAAGAGCTAATGGCCCACACTGCCAGCTGGGAAGGAGCCTCAAGACAGAGCCTATGACTTCCTGGGACTTGAAAGATTACATCAAAACTGAACCACCAGACTACCCAAAACATTAGATACTATCTAAATAGCCTTATGCAGATTACTCTCTGCACATCCTCTGCAGGTGGCAGAAGTAAATGTAGGACCCACACCTAGCTCACAGTATTCATTACCTCCCATAATTCTCAGTCATTCCTCCTTAAGCCACTCTGAATAAAGCCAGGTGAGGCCTTGGATCACTCTCTTTGTTCCAGAGAACCATCTTTGTGGCTGGACTTAGAGCCCCTTGTCTCCCCAATAATTATAAATATGTTTTAGGGTCTTTATTTTCGCCATAGGTTGCATGGGAAGTGGTAGACTGGAATTACCTTAGTGAGATTCCAATGACGGAACTTTGGGATTACAAATACCAACTTCTTGGATCAAAATGAGGACCTAGAAGGGACTCCTACACAGCTTAGAACAGTTTTGTTTCTATGATAGAATAAAGTAGCAATGTACTAAAGGCTATTCTGCCCGCCACATATATCTTAAAAACAAGATTTTCAATGTTCAAGCTGTATCTGAGTGATGTAACTGTGTCCTAGAAGGAAGCTTAAGAATATGTGTTGGAATGTCCATTGACCTCACGCTCCACAAATAAAATTACGCAAAGAAACACTAGTAGATGGTTCTCCATGGCTCTCTCACGTTTTGCCCATCTTGTGAGCAGCGGTTCTGACTGCTTGTCTTCTAATTAATCTTTTCAACAATGTTCTCACTTGAAACAACATTTGAAGGCAAAGAAAGTGTGTCTCCTTGCTACAAAGGTCAAGGTTGCTTACATGTGTGGAAAACAGGAGTCATAGTTTCCTCCAAATCAAGCGCAACCATGTTTACTGTCTGCTAGAAGAGATTTGGATTCTCTGTGTTGATACCCACTAAGTGTGTAGATATACGTTGGGCCCTCGGGTTGCTCTATAAAACTGGGCTCCAGGAAGGGAAAACATGCTGATTACTGCTACTGATTTAAATATGAACCTTTTATTTTTCTCTCAATTTAGTGAGTTATTTGCAAGTAGGGAAAAAGTACCAGCTCCTCGGTAATTCTTGATAGGAAGCAGGGAAAATATGAACCTAGGAGAAGAAAAGTCAACTACTAGAAGTCAAGTAAGAAATGGCACAGGTCATTAATATGAAAGAAACCTGTTAAAATTATTATAGCTGAATTCCTTATTTTGACTATGCTATAAGAAGTATTGATGTGTTAATTTATGATATGAAAGATATAAAAAGACCAAATTGAGTTTTTAGAGATCAAAATTACTGTGCCTGAGACAAAAATTACAGTCAATAAAGTAATGACATATTAGATACTGAGGAAGATTAGTGAATTCAATATGTAGCTATGGAAATCACCCAAACTGAAGCACAAAGAGAATAACTGACTAAATAAAGTGAGAACAACATTTTTCTTGAACAATGGAGCATCTAAAAGATAATCCTAGTTACAGAACACCTGAAAGGAAATCTCTGAAGGTGTGGCTGAGGAGAGGAGTAAAAAACATTTTGAAGAAAAAACTGAAATATCTTTAATTATTCAATGAAATAATCCTAGAACTTTTATAGTCTCCATACAGACAAGTATTTCTGTGCACCTTGTGATCAACTCAGTCAGCACCAAAATAGAGACAATGGTCTGAAAAACAATCAGAGAAAAACTCCAAATTATATAAAGTGGAGTAAAGATAAGGCTGAAGTGGAAGTCTCATTCGAACCACACGAACTATAAATGCATGCAAAAACATAAATGAGTTACAAATATAACATTATGCTCTAAAAGTTATAAAAGCATACACAGATACTTCTTGATTAGGTCCAAAAGTCAAGCGAATTAAATCATAAGTCTAAACAACAAGCCAGGCCCGGCAGGATGGCTCAGTGGTCTAAAGCTCCTGCTTAGGAAAGCTTAGGCGGCTGCAAGGACCGTGGTTCGATCCCTGGCACCACATGCTGCACCAGCCCTGCCTTCAGGGCAGGCTGAGCCGGTCATAAAAATAAATAAATAAACAAACAAAAGTTCTGAAACAAGAAAAAAAAATAAATAAAAAATAAACAACAAGCCAATCACCATAGAGTATCCTAACTTAGCTTTAAGTGTGCTCAGAACATGTACACAGCCTAAAGCTCAGCAAAATTATTTATCACAAAGCCTGTTTTATAAGAAATTGCTAAATATCTCATATAATTTGTTGAACATTGTAGTAAGAGGGAAAAACAGAATATCTGTATAGTGAAGCTTTCCCACCACCAAAAGTCAAATGTAAGTTGGGTACCATGTACACTTCACACAATTTCATGTCCATCAAATCCAAAAGCTGGAAGAAAATAACATTCAGGAATCACACTTAGGTGACTGAAGAATAAAGGCCAGGTAGTGATCATTCTGACAGCCAGGACCTTGAGTTAACATCAGTGATGGCCAAAGAGACACCGACCAGGAAGGAGTATAGGGGGAATTCCAGCTTGGCAGTTATCAGAATATCAATTTCTGTGTTTGATTTTGCTTATTTAAGTAAGTTGTCTCAGGCTGGCCAAATAGCTCAGCAGATTAAAGCACCTGCAAGCAGGCACAGGGGCTGTTAGTGAGCCCCAGAACAACCTAGAGACCCTTCCCTAAAAATACAAAAAATAATTATAATAATTAAAATGAATAAATGAGTTGTCTATCATTTTATTTATTTTCCTTTTCTTTTGTTACAAATGTATACAAATAATTAAGGAAAGGAATGAACAGGAATTAAAAGGCAGGAATTAGGCTGGGGATTTAGTTCAATAGGGGAGCACCTCCCAGACAAACACCTAAATCCTGAATTTCATTCTCAGTACCCCCAAAACCAGGAATTGTCAGTGGCAAGGTGACAAAACAAAGATTATGTTGGTGAGCAGGGATTTTTGAACATGAGGTGGACTCCTAAAGGTAACTCACAAACTAAAATCCCTAGCAGTGTATGGTAAATTATAACAACACAAAGTTTCAAGAATATCCCTTGAAGATTTATATAATAGTCACAAATAGAATTAAATCACAATTGAATTAAAGACATATCACTTTATAAATTTCTACTCATTATAAAAGTATATTCAATAACAAATAATAAGATGTACAGGTATAACAAAAGCACAATATACCAAAAAAAGATGACAGATAAAAAATAGTTATGACAGTAAGTATAACTACATTATTTTTCCAAGTATAAAAAAAAGATTCAGATTTATTTAAATTCAGTAAAATTGCAAAGCCAAAAAGATAAAGTTAGAGAAAAAGGTATATTTGGCAAATGAATATCAAAAGAAAGCATACAAAACTGCTTTAGAATCTACCCAGTTAGAATTCTCCCTGAAAGCCTCAAATGAGAAAGAGTTGGCTATTTCATATTGATAAAATGTTATACCCTGAACTGAATATAGTAGTGATGGGTCTTTAGGTGTTACATGACATGGCAATAGATACAGTGCAAATAAAAGTCTGTTGGAAATGCAATGGAGAATTCACAGATATAGTATTATCAGCAGTGACAGAACAAATAGACTGAAAGTTACATAGAGAGTTTTTAAAATGTGATTAACAATAGGGTCCTACTGTTGGTATGGACAGTCTGATCAATGAAACAGAGGAAAGAGTTTAGAAGTAGACCCAGTATATACTCTGCTGACATCTCAAAGACAGATGCAATAAATGGTTTCAGAACAAGTGGTTCACCATTTGCAAAAATAAGCTGAATCCCAACCTCATTCCTTACAATATAAATTCCAGAGGGAGCAAAGATTAAACGTAAAAATGAAACTATAAAATATTAAAGTAAAAGAACCAATGGTTATTATTCAGTACTGAAAAGAAATGAGCTATAAACCTATGAAAAGCCTGAAGAAACTTAGATGTATATTACTAAGTGAAAGAAGCCAATTTGGAAAAGCTATAAACTGTACAGTTCTAGCTATATGATCTTCTAAAAAGGCAAAGCAGTAGATATAATAAAAGTATCTAGAGTTTCTAGGAGAAAAATTTCAGGGCAGTGATACTACTCTGTAGAATACTATAATGGTGAATATATGTCATGCATTTCTCAAAATCATAGAACATGCAGTACCAAGACTCAACCCTCATGTAAACTTTGAAATGTGAATAACAGTGCTAATGTGGGTTCTTCAGCTGTAGCAAGTGTACCACCCCAGGGGATAAAATTGGCTATTGGGAGTCAGCACAGGAGGTAAATGGTACACTGCTGTACCTTCCTCTTATTTTTGTATTAACCTATCTGCTTGAAAAACAGTCTAACATTTTTAACAAAAAATAAGTTGATTTTCACGCACCTGTCATTGCATGTGTATGTTATAAAATGTAGACATAGATATGTGTATCTTTAATACATATATATAATAGTCTATGTCATAAAAGAAATGACTCAATCTGAATTTATGAATTATTACATGATGAAAGCTATAGGGCTGGACAGATAGATCAGTGGAATAAGTACTTGCCTGGCAAGCACAGGGTCCTGAGTTCAATTCCCAGTACAAAAAAAAAAAAAAAAAAAAAAAAAAAAAAATTCCCATAAAAAAAAAAAAAAAAAAAAAAAAAAAAAAAAAAAAAAAAAAAAAAAAAATATAAAAAAAAAAAAAAAAAAAAAAAAAAAAAAAAAAAAAAAAAAAAAAAAAAAAAAAAAAAAAAAAAAAGACTTCCCGTGATAAAGGCTGTAATAAAATTGTAATGAACAGCTACTGGCAAAAATGTTCTAATCAAAATGACAAGCATGTAATTTGCCTAACAGAAAAACATATCTCATACTGCAACAGGAAAAAAAAATGGAGAAATGATTCAGTTATTTAACTTCTTCCCAAAAGAACTATAAGTAGAAATAAAAAAGATGACATTATCTTTTTATTGTTTAAGGAAATGAAACATAAAACAGGAATGAAACATCTTTACTTTTTGGATAACTGAAAAAAAAAAAAAAAAAGCTGGGTGTGGTGGCACATGCCTGTAATCCCAGCACTTGGGAGGCTGAGGCAGGAGGATCAGTGAAAGTTCAAGACCAGCCTGAGCTATAAAAGTGAGCTCAAGGCTAGCCTGAACTACATAGCGACACCCTGTCTAAAAAAAAAAAAAAAAAAAAAAAAAAAAAGTATAAATAGAGTTTCCAAACATCACACTCTATAAATGAAAAACTTAACATTTTTTTCATCAATAATTATGGCAGAACTTAATCAAAGTAAAATGTCAGGGCCAGAGAGATAGCTCAGTGGACTAAACACCTGCTTAGGCAAGCACAGGGAGCAGGGTTTGATTACCGACACCACATGCCATGCCAGCCCTGCCCCTGGGCACACTAAGCCAGCCACCGAGACTGGGCCTAGGGGTGCATACCTGTAATCCCAGCAAGGGGGAGGCTGAAAACAAGAGGATCACTATGAGTCCAAGCTATATAGTGAGACCCTGTACCAAACACATTAAAAAAATTAAAATGTCAACTTTGGTGGAGAAATTATGATTCAGGAATTCATTCTAAAGTAAATATTTATGCACGTAACTATTCAGTGCAGTATTTTTGATGGCATGCATGCTCACACACATAATGGAAAACATCACAAAGTTCATTCATAATATGCAGTATTATGAGTCCCTTACAAATAAGATTTCTGATTTGTCTTTAGATCATATAAATCACTTTTTCCAAAACAGGATTTTTGAGAAGATTCTAATGATAGTGTATGATGCTTATAAATATCATAAATAAAACAGGAATGAAAACAGATTTGTGTACCTTTCTGCAGTTGTATGTATACACATATAAAAGGCACACAACACAGAAATTAGTGGGTATGCAAGAATGTGTATATTTCATAATACATACATGCTGGCAAGAAAATGATGGCAATTCAACACATTAAAAAGCTATTCCTTGGATGTAAGAATTACCCATAATTCTCAACATTTGCATTCATTCTTCAGTGTATCCATAATGAAATTTAATTTCTTTTCAATGACAAGAAAAAAAAATAATGTTGGAAATAATTACATTACATTAGAAAATTATTGTTGAGGGGCCTGGCGGGATGGCTCAGTGGTCTAAAGCGCCTGCTTGGGGAAGCTTGGGCGGCTTCAGGGACCGCGGTTCGATCCCTGGCACCACATGCTGTGCCAGCCCTGCCCTCGGGGTGGGCTGAGCCAGCCAAAAAAAATGACTGAATAAACAAACAAAGGTTCTGAAACAAGAAAAAAAAAAAAATTATTGTTGGCCCCAAATCAAGAATATCTAAGAGTTAATCAAATTGATACTAATCCCAGTTTACTATTTGTTTTTAACTTGGACTATTCTAGACATGGTAAAACTAAAATTCTAATTATTAATTAGAATTTATTATTAATTCTAATTATTATTAATAGTAATTAAATTTAAAGCTTAACAAGCAGACACAATTTCCATTGTCTCTTTAAGACAAGAATTAAACAAAACCTTCACTCTTAGAAAAATATGAGCATCTAAAAATCTTCAAATGATAAAACCTTTATTGTTCCTATGTTTGGTTCAAAACCAGTCGGTTTGCAAAATTTGTTTAAGTTTAGCCCCTAGAAATGCTTAATTCCAGACTGGTGTCCCAGACCAATTTTTATGCAAATTAATTAAAGCTAAAGCATTAGCTTGAGCCAAACTTAATTACTGGGGCTTGAGAAACAATCCAATGATCTATTACTCAAGAAAAGTGAATGGGTTCTTGGATTATCTGCCTAATGGTCCCCTCCTATCAGTATGGACAATTGAATTCCATTAGTATGCATGATTGAATGTATATATGAAAGATATATACATAAAATATATAGACTTTTTGTTCTTTTGTTTCCTTCCCCAAGAGGGATTAGGTTGAGAACTGGAGGGAAGAGGGCCTCAACCAGAGTGAATATAAAGAGGCAAACAGAAAGCTCGCCTGCAGGGGCTGAGAAAGCAAGACTGAAAGTGTTCTTGGAAGAGCACCCTGGAGAGGAGGGTGGCAGGAGATTGTCCCTTTGTAGTTCACAGAGAGCAGGACTGCATGCAAGACAAAAAGCTTTCACACTCCTTGTCCTCAATGGCCTACATCCCCTCCCAGCTAGGAAATGAGCAAACATCATCATTCTTGAATTTCAAACCTAGGCACCTCATTTCTTCGCTCCAGTTGTTACTAACTTTATGTTAGAAAAAATGGAGAAGAAGAAAATAGATGTATTTCTATTTCAAGGAATGATTGCCCAAATATGTGAAGCACACAGGTGAAGCAGATCAGAAATAGAGACAAGTACAGAGAGTAAGGAGAGGAATATTCCCAAAATGCTTTGAAATGGCCTTTCATCTTCAAAGTGAAGTGCCTGGCCTACAGTCACAGAAACCCTGGTGTGTGTCAATAGCCTCAGGTGCCACCTCAAGCTGTCCCAGCTTATCAGTGGTGCCCCAGGCCCTGTTGAATTGTGATCTTCCCACTCCTGATTGAATTTTTCTGACGGTTTATCAAGGGCAGCGGTGAACCCCACAGGAATGTAGAGTGGATGCGCCTATTCATTGGCTGCCCTTGTAGCTCTCTTACTCCTGCAGACAAAGCTAGATAACAAAGAAAAAGTTACAGGTCCTCATAAGGACCCTTGGGATGAGTAGGGTTGATAGTCACTGTCCCACATAAACAGCAGGGTAGGAGTCTCACTCACAATACAGTGAAGATTCACTCACCATATCACCACCCAGTAACAAATGTTAATGCAACTAGAAACTTCACCAGAAGATAGAAAAGCCTAGGAAATTATCCAGGGTCACACCCTTCATTTTCCCCATAGACAGTAAAATTGAGACCCAAATAGGTTGTAATTCACACAAAACATCCAGCTATCTCTACACTCATACTAGGACTTTTGCAGTAATGTAGCAGGTGAAGTGCTCACTAGCACAAAACACTGGCTTTGCTATTAAAGAAGAAGAGAAAGAAACTTATTCTCCCTAATTGTTATAGATTTTGATATGACAGAAAACAAGTTAAATAAACAATTTTGATTGCAACCTGATCAATAAATTTTTGGCAAGAAATATGAGTGAAATAAAACCACTTTCACAATATGCATGAACTAGTAAGAGAATACACACAGAATCATAAGTAATTGTACTGAGGAGAGCAGTAAACAGGTGAATGAGTAAAAAGCTTCCTAAATGCAGTTGTGAAAATGATCAGTTTTGCTGATAGGGAGAGCACATGTGTACAATATTTAAGATGGAAATCATATTCCTTCCTCTGGTGCCTTTTAAATTTCAATATGTATTTTCTGTTTCCTGTATCATCATTTCATATTTCTTTTGCGGACTACCTCTTCACCGTCTTAGTGTATTTTGACTCAAGGATTTGGATATCTGAAACATTAAATTTATTTATTTATTTATGGTGCTTATTTTCTCTTACGACATCCATCGAGGATTACAGTATTGTCATTGCACTTTGGGTTCTGGAGGTTCTTTTTATTCTGGCAGGCAATTTCCTGTTCTCTAATCCATCTTATTCATCAGACCTTACATTTCATTTCAAACACAATGATATGTCTCATATTTGTGTTTTTCTGAGCATATCTTTGCAAAAGTCTTTTTGCTTGAGCGTAATTCCCTTATATAATGTTTCAGTTTTTAAATCCCCTCTTTGTTTGAATAGCTGGGAGTAGTTATCAAAATGTTGGGCAAGAGACAACATAGAAATGCAGCCTTTACTCTATCTGATTCATAACAGAATAGTTTTTCCCATACAGCCACCCTCGTGACCATACAGCCTTTATCTAGAGATCTGCAATTCAAAGCCCCGGGGTTCTGTTTTCATCAGAAACGAGGCTGATGACTTCGTACCACATTTCTTCTTTTGATTTTATAAACTTGATTTTTTAGAATTTTCTACTTATTCTTATTAAATTCCATCTTATTTCACCTAGTTTACTGGGCATTTTGGCCTTGATTTTGCTGTCCAATCTATTATTTATTCCAGTCTATTTCCTATAGTCTATAAACTTGCTAGAAATGATTTTTTAAAAACCTGCTGGAGCTTTTTCACATTTTTCTAGGCAGTATTTAATGTCTGTGTTCTTGCAGTTACGTGCATTTGAGAACAACCGCTGTACCTTATTTAAAATCTATTCCAAACACCAGAAAAATCTACCCCTTAGTGGCATGGGGTACCCTGTGGGAGGAGTGGCAGCTAGTGTGGCCCTACACAGAGTTTTGCCCTCTGTGTAGGGCCACAAGTGACAAGGATGAAAAACGACTCTGGTACACAGATTTGGCACCACTTATTGATACATATTAAATAATTTTGTGATAGGAAATAGCATAATATCCTCTAAAACATAAAAGGAGCAAATGGAATTCTCATGCATTTTAGACAGAAATGTCACATAAAACAAATTCTTTAGAACATTGTCTTGTTGGGTATAGTAAAGTTCAACAATTTGTTCCCATAATAGTAGCAATTGCACTTCTGGTTTCACACTCAACTGATATGAACACACCTATCCACCAAAGGACATGTACAAGAATGTTTTCACCAGTGTATACTTATAATAAATACACACTGAAAATAATTCATTTTCAAAAAGCATAGCACATTCAGAAACTTGAATAGTATATAGCAATGAAGAAAATAATAGATTGTCCAGGTGGCAAATCTCACGGACAAAATGTATTTAAAAAGTAAGATACAAATGCACAAATGCTCTATTTATATGGATTTCAAATACAGACAAAACTGTTACCTATTGAAGAAGCTCCTCAGCCCAAAGACACGAATGCTGGACATGTTCCTGATCCACGTGGTGATGACTTGTGAAGATGTAGGTGAAGCTCATCAAACATGCACTGTTGATTTGTGTGTTTCATTACATGCAAAGTAAACTTTAACTACTTAAATGCACAATAAAGATATGCCCAGGCAATGTGGAGAGCCATTTATAGGTAGAACTAGTAATGAATGTTAAACCAGAATGAAGACCACAATATGGTAGTGATGAAAGATAATAAATTCAGTGTATCTGAGCAAAGTCTGCTTTTTCTGAGGAGAAGTAAATAATTTTCAAATACACTTATCTCCCACAGTAGCTTGGTATAAAGTAGGCTGTAGTTCTCCAGGTCCAGAATAAAATCTAAATTTTGTACTTCTTCTAAGCTACTAAGTAATCTTAATTGGAGAAGCAGTAAGGAATAATAGTGAGGAATGGGATTATCAACAAGGGAAAGTTCTTCATCCAATCCATGCTTTAAATGGCCTTTCTGCTGGCAAATCACAAAACAGATTACAAGAGAAGAAAATGACAGATTCAATAGACAATGATGAACCCTAAACTAGAAAAGGGAAGCAGAACATAGAGATTTTGCAGAATCATCAAACATTTCATGGAATTTGAGATTTCTAGCTTTAATAATCAGGTAGACAAATATGCTTCAGTCTTAATCATTTTATCAAATCCTTTTAGCCAAAATTGAACTCAGAACAGAAGGATATCATTAAAAAATTATATTTCTTGTCTGTATCAGACTCGCAGAGAATAAATCTAGGGGAAGTGCCATAGTGGGTGGTTTAAGAATAGTTGTATCTACAAGAAAAGCACAGGATAAAGGGTTACACAAGCCGGCAGTGCTACCCTAATAAATCAGCTCAAAGTCTCATTGCCTTATGGCCAAGGTTTATCCTGCCCATGCTGGGCCCCACTGGTGGCTTTGCTCTGCAAGATTTCATTCCAGGTACTAGGATAGAGGATCAGGTTCTGTTAGGAGCAAGGGGTCCAGAGGAAATGAGCAGTAGGTCTTAAGCTTCTGCTCAGATGCAGCACACATCATGGCAGGGCCAGGGCCCTTTTATAAGCCGAGTCACATGAATAGGCCTAGTGTCAATGAGGTGTGAACACACCTTTGCTCCAGAGGGGCTGCTACAGGTCATATGATTTCAGAGTGGGAATCTTAATTCCTTTCCAGGAAGAGCAGAGATGAGATGAGACATTGGTGCCATCCATCAGAGAGATGTACCCAGGCAAACAGCTCAAGCTCTGAGTGCCTCTGACTCCTCCTGGCTCTGAAATGTTCGTTTTTGCACTCAACAGTTAAATATCCTCAGCTCAAAAATTTTTCATTAGTGTGAGGCAAAATGGACAGATTGCCATTTCCTTTCTTAATGAGCACTTAAATGCTCAGAACTCAACAGGGCAGGGGAGAGAGAGGACCTGGGGGGTGTAGAACAAAAGATCCTACCAGATAATCAGGGGCGAGGCAACCAGGAGTTGGCTGAGTTCTCTCCTGATCTGTCCTGCATTCAGTAGCAGTCAAGACAAAGGTCGAGCTGTTACTGTATTCTGTCACTGTATGCTCACATTTCTCAATTTTTTCTTTTTCCTTTCTTTCTTTCTGTATGTCAGGGAAGGGTTTATAGTGAATTCAGGATCTCACTACTAGACTAGATTCTTAGTGATCTACCTGTTTACAGCCTCCCAAAACTAGGATTATAGGCATGCGCCATTATGCCCAATCTCAATTGCCATCTCAGCGAGGCCCCAGGCTCAATTTTCCGGGCCCTGACCTGCTTGCAGGAGCTGTAATCCGCTGAACTATTTGGGCAGCCCTTTCTCAAGTTTCTTGTGCACTGTGAAAGAAAGAAGGCAATTACCTGTAGGGTTCTAATGCTTTTTTGGAGTCTTTGTCATGGAAAATATCTGTAATGGAAATTAAGTACAGTGAATCCACATAGTCCAAAAGTTATTCTTAAATGTCAGAACATCCAGGCTGTGTCCACCTATGTCCAAAACATTGATAAGCTCAATACTAATTACTATAACCAATATTGAGGGTTTTCTTTTTGCCAATTTCTGGATACTCCGCTGTATATATAACAGGTCTACAGGGTCTCACTACACAAGTCAGACTCAAAGTGATCCTTCCATTTTTAGCCTCCCCAGAGCTGGGATTACAGGTGTGTGCCACCACATCCGGTCTTCGTGGCCTGTTTGGCATGCCCAAGGAAGGGTGGGCATGGCATGAGGTATCAGGGATCAGACTGGGTCCTTGCACTTACATACACTGACGCTTAGACCACTAAGCTATCTCCATGGCCTGAAAGTATGATTTTTGAAGGTTTTGCTTTTTCAAACCAAGCATAAAGCTGTCATCATACTTATCATATCTCTTCTACTTTTTCATTTGCTGTTCTTAATAGGACAAGAGAACGATTCAACAAAGAATGAAATGAAACTTGAGACGGAATCCCAGAGCTCATATATGGAAACAGAAGGTACTGAAAGCAAAATATATCATTATCAGTCAAATAAAATGAAATTGCGAATCATGACCACTGTGTAGAAAGTGTGAATGTGAGCACTGTGTGTGTGTGTGTGTGTGTGTGTGTGTGTGTAGTCCATGATTCCATGACGATGGCAGTGGTGTGCTTCTTGGAGTCTCCTGCAACTTCATGGAACGAGAAAGAACTGTAACTTTCTCTGCTGCAGTCATGGTTTTCTCAATGATTTGGGCTAAAACATCTGAATCTCCGTCTGTCTCATTCTATTTAGAGTTTTCATCAAGCCAAGAAGATGCTACAATTGTGGAACAACCAGAAGTGATTCCACTGACAGATGATCAAAAAGAAGAAGAAGAAGAAGGTGCAAACGGTAAAACTGCTCTTAAATTAACCCGTCAAGAATAGAGCGTCTCCTTGGATTCCTGCCTGGAATCCAATCATCAAAGTTACCGTCTTGCAATTGCAGCCGGTAAAGGGGGAAATCAACGTTTCTTTAACTCTGAAACTAGAATAAAATTTAGAAATAGCCAAAGAGGAGGCTGTATCATGTTCTTTGGAGTTCCAGTAGCACCATGGGTTAGCACGTGGCACTTATAATGCAGTGCATTTTTCTTTTCTCAAAAAGAATGAAGATGCTTTAATTATTGATTTAGATTCAATTTAAAGCTTTAAAATTATAATATCGAGAAATTATACAAGAAACCAAAATTATGCAATAGAAGCTTACAATTTACAGACAACCTGAAATAGCTTTAAAACAGACTATGTATTGATTTCATTGTATTCCTCTGTATGGTAATGATTAAAGAAGCAAATACTGTAAAGTATGCTTACTGTATGAGCTTTCTAAATTTCAAGTTCATCTGCTGCTATTAACATACAATAACATTGAGTACTTTTAAAAAAATAGGGAAGATATAACAATACTCAAAGAGATAGAAGAAATGAGCAACTGGTTAGTATTAGTTTGGGAGCAAAAAACCAGTTTGTTGAAATGAAAACAGACCTAATTTATAAAAAGTCATTTTAAAATTTCTATCCAATAAATTTCGTATTTATTAAAGAGCTTAAAGACTCCAGTTTTCAGGTATGAAGCAGTTTCTTTTTAAAAGCTCATGAAATGTTTTGGCTGAATTATGCCATATATCATACCGCTCTTAAATAGGTATTTCCAAAGCAGTCTCGAGGTCATAACTTGTTAGACTTTGTTTATAGGATGCTAGGATCAAGTTTCTTTCCAAATTAAAAGGTAGACATCAAGTCGGTTGTAAAATCAGGTCAGTAGAAACTGCAGCTTCCAAATTTTGAATGCTTCCTGGCAGCCGTGTTAACACAGCTTAATTGCTAAACTATGTTAGTGATTTTTGACACTTTGTTATCATTTCTATCACATTTACAGCACAATACTTCCCCATATCTGCACCTCTACTTTTTCTCTGTTGCAAATCCCAATTCAGCCTCATGACACCATCTTCCTGGCTGGCAAATAAATCACTTATTTGAAGTATTTTAGGTCTAACAATGATAATAGAGAATTGATACAACCTTTTCTTCAGATTTAGGTACATGATAGTGCTCCCTTCAATTTTACTCCTAAAATGAAAAATCTACAATGCATACACCTTTGCTTAAGTTTTCTACTGTAGAAATTGTTTACTTTGTATATTTTGCCTGAAGCAATGTAAATGAGTTAAAGAGCATTAAACAGGTTACTCATTTCCCTCCAGCTGCATTGTTCTATGAAAGAAAAACTCACATTCAGCACAAACATTCCTAACATGAACATTCCTTTAATTGCTGAAGAATTAAATATGCCTTTTCCTTGTTTCCTTGTAGGTATACCAGTTGTCTTCCATGAGTAGTGAGATGTCATGTGGGAAAGGTGCAAGTCCTGCTGCATGCTTGTAGCAACTTTGAAGTTGAATTTCGTTATTGAAATTTGACTATTCACACGAAGTCAGTTAACATTGTTGTCTTCATTACAAATGCTTAACTTGACTCTTCCTTGAACATTTCTGGTGTTTAAATTTGACCTAACTTTTAATGTACCACCTTTGTCATTCTTTTCATCAGAGTTATTCATTTATATATATAAGAAAAGTATTTATTTTCTGTTGTAAATAATGGCACAGACTGGGAAAGTTACAAAAGAAAAGATGCTATTCAGGTCATGTTTCTAGTGGTTTTAGTCCCAGTCCTTAACATCTTTCCAGTAGAGTCCTGGGGCAGCAAGTATATCACATGGCAAGGAACAGAAGCATGCATGCCTATGTCTGCTTGTCTGATATCTCTCTCTCTCTCTCTCTCTCTCTCTCTCTCCTTATAAAACTAGCAGAATTCAATTATTAAGGCAACCCCATAATAATACTGTCTAACCTTAATCACTTGCCAAAGACTCTGCCTCTAAACACCTTGTGATAGAGTTAATTGTCCACCCACATAATATCACATAACAGGGATTTAATTTCAACATTTGAAGCCTTGAGGGTTACTCAAACCATATACCAATCATATAATAACCAAAAGAAAGGAGAACTATATAGATTCACCATGGACCTCATAGCTCCTCTCTACCAATGATAAGCAGGGTGGCCTCAGACAGGTTACTGAATATGTCGCTTCAGGTTCTTCGTTTGTAATATAGCAGGGACAAATGTAACTGTCATATAGAGTAAACAAGAAATTTTAACCAGTAACATGTGTAAAGGAATGACAATACCTGTCACATAGAAAACACTCCTTAACTACTTGACGTTGATTGTAACTTGATAAGAGGATGCCAAAGGCAAAAGAATCCACTTGTCCATTTTCCAAGTTGATCATTGTCCTTTTGAACACTTTTGAATCCATATGATTCTCATATATTCTACAATTAACCAGGTCACCAACAAGTGGCCCCTCTCACTTGCTTGCTAAGGCCATGTCAGATGGGCAGTTATAATTTATGTTATTCCATCAAAATGGACCATTCATGGATGTTGAGGCGTGAGGCATGTTTCTCACTTATAAGTCCCTTTTTCTTTGTCAAAGTATCAATCTTCTGTTCAGGAAATAATGATAAAATCATCATCATTCCTATTTTTAAAGAAATGTGCCACTGAAATATTGATAAATCCATAGACTAAAAGTAAATAAATAAGTTCGAAGTAGTAGAATTTACTTGGCTTTCTATTCATTCATGTAGTTATTAGTGTATCTAGTCCAAAAACATTTAGATGCCACAGCTCCATGTTTTATACAAACTCCCACAAAGTAGCCTTTTAAAGAAAATTTGCACTAAGAATTGTCTATAAGCAAAAATAAATGACTATTCTATTTGTAGAATATTCTTTATAGCTCTAGCAATATCAGTTCTTTTTTATTATGAAAACCTTCCTAAGTAGGCAGGAACTGATTGCTTTAAAAGATAACAACGAAAAAATGCATAACTTTTCTCTCTTATTTTGCTACATTTTATGAGTAGAAAATATAGATAAACTTCAGGACACATCTTCTATGGCTCCCAGGTGTATGAGCACAGATGTTGCAACATTAAGTTTTGAAGTTATCTCCACCAAAATAAGGATTTAGAAAAGAAAGAAAAATATTCAGCAGAAGTTCATGCTGATAAAATTACACAATAGCACAATGGACATATCCCTGGGAGACCTAAAATACAAAAATTTCAACCGACATAAAGCTAGGTTTCACATATGGCTGGTTTTCTCATATAGCCACATTGCTTTTTCTTAAATGAGACCAGTTTTATGTTTTCCCAGCAGGATCTGCAATAAGTATAAAATCCATTGGAAGAACATCATTTAAGCTAATAACCTAACAACAAAGAATTGTACATTTCTAAAAGGGCTCTCATATTTTAGTATGAGTTAGGCATAGTCAATATTTAAACATTTTTATAAGATTTTTATTTCTACTTTAATTCAAAATATTTGACATAAAAGCACAACTATGTCATTATGCAATATTACATCACAAAACTTCAATTGGTGTTTTGTTATGAATGCATACAGTACATTTTCTTTAAGTATTATATAGAATGCATATATCCAGTCCCAAATATTTTCTTATTTAAATTAATAGGTACCACACGGAACAGTAATGTTTTATTTATCTAAAGTTGACCAAAATGTTGATGGTTATTTAAGACCTAAAGTTTTCTTGGGAAAAGATAAATAGGCAAACATATGAGTAGAGAATTCAGTACAAACCAGTGACAAGAATAAATTGTTTGAGTAATTCTCCATGCCTATATCTTGTACTATGAATAACTTCAATAAAGATAAATATATTTAATTTTTTTCTTTTTGTTTGGTTTGTTTATTTTTGGCTATCTGGACCTTGTACTTGGTAGATAGGCTTCTTTGCTGCTGAGCTATCTCCCAGGCCCCAAGAATAAATTGTATGTGCATAGGTCCATGTTTTGGCAATTAGCCAGCATGCCCATGAGGAAAAGTCTGAAGAGAGCTTTTATCCCTGGCTAAATGTTAACTAGTCTTCTAAGATAATACCAAGGGATGTAAATTCAGTAATGCACTTACGAAGTCCTCTAGTTTCATAAATTTGCCCAGACAGTTGGATCTGAAAAAACACAATCTGGATGAAATAAGTAGTAGCATGGAGGCTAATGTTCATCAATAGAATGAATGCCAAACTCTTAGTATTTCTCTGGTTTTATTTTTTATAGTCTATTGCTAAAAATGCAGGAGCACTATAGACCAGACAAAAAGATAGCTAGATGAACTCTTTTTTATATTAGTACTTAGCAGACACTGAAGAACTAATTATTCCCTGAAGTTATATTAAGGGGGAAAATACTTTTGAGTTATTTTATGTTCATATGCAAAATCCACTTAGAACCAGACTGAATATCCATCATCATCTTTTCGGTACACAATGAAAACATCTTTCCTTGTGGCTCTTCTGGCCACTGGCTAATTGTTCAGGGAAGACCTAGTAAGTGAGCCATTTTCTCTTCTGTTCCATCCTTACTAATCAAATCCATTAGGAATCCACCTGGCCTACAAAGCACCACCACACAGCCGTTGGTGTTATCCAGCACTGATGGGATTCCTACAAGGCTGAAAAAGCCCTCTTTGAAAAGCAGCCCTTGTTGTAGCAGTACAGCCACAAACAACACCAAGGACATTTGGGCTTTCGTGTTAGCCTGTGATCTTCGCTACAGAGACTCAGTGTTGGGGAACATTTTTGAGTCATCAAAATGCTATGTAAACTTATCACCTCCACACAGAACCAGGCTTGATTTCCATCACCAGCTTGCATCATGAGAAACGAGTTACTTGCCAGATTTTTCTATATTCAGAAAGTCTTTGTATCTCATCTTTTCAAATGAAGTCACCAATTAGTGGTTTTTCTTTTTTTCATTAGTAAAATTATTGTTTAGTTTACTAGGTAGGGCAGCTTCATTTTCAAATGTTTTCCCACTATTACTGGCCTTCCTTCCTAATACTCTTTTATAGCTGGAATTTGTCAGCTGTAACTATTGCTTTGAGATATAAATTAAATTTAAATGCTGGTCCTTGTCTAGGGTTTATGAATATTTTCAAGTGTCTAATGAAATTACCTATGCTGGTAAAATATACTGAATATAAAAATTATAAATGTTTATGTATTTGTAATTTGAGTTATATAAATACATTGGTAACATTTTACACATATATGCATATAATATATACATATAAAAGCAGTTTATTAAACTTGTATGAGAAAGAAGATTCAATTTTTAAATTCCTATTAAACTTTATTTTTAAAATTTATTTCCTGAATAAATTTTATTTATAATTTATTTCCTGAATAATCTTCATGTTTCACCTAAAGCCAAAATGTAATGGACTTCTAATTTTATGGTTCATATAGTTTTAATGTGCATAG
Organism: Myocastor coypus; assembly: GCA_004027025.1. Lineage (NCBI taxonomy): Eukaryota > Metazoa > Chordata > Mammalia > Rodentia > Myocastoridae > Myocastor > Myocastor coypus. The sequence goes on along the minus strand of PVJA010007927.1, from coordinate 43,291 downwards.
GTGAATGAAAAGTCCATTTACTGCTACCATAATAATGCTAATTTTCTATATATGTAGAGAGAGAGAGATAGACAGACAGACAGAGAGAGAGACAGAGACAGAGAAAGACAGAGAGAGAAAGAGGCTGTGCATATATAATACTCATGTGAATTTTCCCAATAAGAAAGTTATTCAACCATCTTGAATTTTCCTCAACACCCTAGCTTGCTGGGATCATCTTATCTCTTCAAATGTAGAAAAAAAAAAAAGTCCTTGAAATCTATTTCACATGTTAGAAGAATTTAACGGTCCCTTTTATTTATTTTTGGGGGGGGGGGGGGTACCAGGGATGGAACTCTGAACCTTGCACTTGCCAGGCAGGTGCTTACAGTGCTGAGCTATATCCCTGGGCCTTAATAGTCCCTTTTAAAATCTTTGAGAGTTCATTCTGGTAAGGGTTACTTCTAATCTCAGGCTCCAGGTCCTTGCATCTGGTGATGTCACAAGGCGCCTTTGCCTTTCACATCCGTCAGAGCACCTCTACCCCTTGGCATGCTTCCCACACGGCCCCCACTTGCTTGGGTGCCTCAAGTCCTGATAATAACCAACCCAAGAAAGGCTGTGTGTGCACTAAGATGGAGGCTGGCCTATGGTCTTGGAATCAGTGCTTAGTTCATCCAGCAAAGGCTTTCTGAGATCATCTGTCCCAGCAAGGCTTCAGTAACTACCTATCTCCTAGCTCCTGATTTTCTTATTAGATTTTCTCTGCTCTCAAATCCCCACTTTAACATACAGCTTGCTCTGTATCCTGTCTAGATTAGCTCTGGTCCTCTTCTAAAGAGGACCTTATATGCTACTGTCATGCAGTTTTTAAAAGTAACTTACAAAATCCAAAAGACCTGCTCCTTAAGTAGAGTTGTAATTTCAAATTTTGAACATTTTGTTTCCCTCTGAAACATTAGTATTCTAAAACTTTGTGCATAGGGGCCCAGCGGGATGGCTCAGTGGTCTAAAGCGCCTGGTTGGGAAGGCTTGGGCGGCTTCAGGGACCACGGTTCGATCCCCAGCACCACATGCTGCGACAGCCCTGCCCTTGGGACGGGCTGAGCCGGCCATAGAAATTAGTGACTAAACAAAGGTTCTGAAACAAGAAAAAAATAAATAAATAAAATTTTAAAAATTTAAAAATAAATAAATAAATAAATAGAAATAAAACTTTGTGCATAAAAGTCCTGAATTTTTGTCACAGTGAAAGAAAATATTTTTTCTTTGCATTGAAACATGTTATTATTTTATAGATACTATTCTTAAATATCCCAGAAAATTATACTAAACTTCTTCTAAAGATAGTGAATATAATTATTATCATTTGGTGATGTCTTCGTTATATTTAGTTTCTTCCCTTTTTGTAATTTTCCGGGAAAAAATGCATGGCTCTCATATATAAATAAAAGGGATAATGCAAAATTCTCATTTATATCATTAATTAATAGAAGTAGCATTATAGTAACTGTAGTTCAAAAGAGTAGTTGGAATGTATATATATAAAACAGAATATATGTAACTCATGTATATGTACATAAAATAGACTATGGACATCAGACATATGGAATCAGGAATGCTTACTACGTATTGCATATGTCTGCACGAACATACGGAGTTCAGGAACATTTTCACATTTTTGGAACTAGCTAATGTTATATAGGACAATAATGTGCATTCCTTCTCTCTACAAGACAGAATTTATTTTCATTGCTAAGAATCAATCTCATAGTCATTGTTACAGGTTTTCTATGAGTTAACTTGTGTCTCTACAGAATTATGTTCATCAGTCTAGTTGAACAGAAAACCAAAGAAATAATACCTTGCAGAATCAGATAATCCCAGTACAATCCTGGTCAATACTGAGAATTCCACTGAAATGACTCTTGTATTCCTTTTGTGTATTGTCAGTGGACAATTCTATTCAATAATACCCTGAAGGTAAAATTGCCATTTTACCATTTTGACCCAACTCACTGTTCATTATTGTTAACTATTTGACACATTGAGCAAGACGTTATAAATGTTAAAATAATATTGAAGTAGGATAGAAGCTTCCAAGTACATAGTTTTCTTGCTATCAATCTGTGCCAAGAACTGGTATTCTACATGTATTCTATACTACATTGTGCAGTTTACCATTCTATAGGCACATATGTACTGTATATACATACATATAAAATAGAAGTAAATGTTCCTCTAAGATACCTTAATTGTAAAGTCTATATTATTTTATGTATCACGTAAACAATTAAAACCTCACTAATTAAAATAAGACCCAATGATATCTTAGCAGAGCTTTCATTTATATTTATTAAAATATCTTCTAGGCTCCATAAGTCAATGCTTTATCACAAATTACTTTTGAGAATGCACAGGAAAAAATTATGTTAAATTATTGTTAAAATTTCATCAGAGTAGGGCAACAGTTCTGTGTCACTTTCAGTGACACAGATATTACTGAACACCTGTGTTGTTTTTTGCACACATGGTCCTCTTTGTCAAGTGTTTGACAATTGAAAGTTTAAGAGAATTCATAATCATTTATATATTCATCCCTTCATTCACTTATGAATACATGGTTTACCCATATCTTAGGTATCATGAATGATTCAGTAACCTTGGCAGTACAGATACTAAGCTACTGATTTACTTGCCTTTGAATACATGCCCAGAAATGGGTGGATCATGTGACAGTTCTGTCTTAAATTTTTTGGGAAACACCCATACTATTTTCTGTCCTGATTGTGCTGAGCATGTTTCTGTGAACTGTGTAGAAGGCTTCCTATTTCTTTACACTGGCCAGTACCTGGGAACTCTTGTGTTTTTGATAAAAGCTATTCCTAGTAAGTGTAATAGCCTATCTTTATGTAGTTTTGACTTGCATTTCTCTGATGGTTAATGACACTGAGCATCTTGTCATGTACTTCCTGGCCATTTGTATATTTTCCTTTGAGAAATTCTATTTATGTGTCTTACTTACTTTTTAAATAAGATGACTTATATTACTCCTATTAGGTTGTATGAATTTCTGGTTCATTGCCACGATAAGGCTAGTGGGTACTGAAAGGGGGCAATGAGAGATTAAGAAAAACTAGACACAGAATAAAAGGAAAGCTAGGACTGGGTGGCACCTGACCTCTTGAGGGAGAGTCATCATCATCGCAGCCTGGCCTGTATCTTATTTATACACAATAACAAGAGCAACATGCCATAGGGTCAAAAGTGCAAGGTCTCAGTGTTTTGCTAAGAACACTGAAAGCGAAACATTCTCAGAATGATTTGTGCTACAGTCAACAAAGAGGAGCACCAAGGCCAGACACCTGCTGGACTGGCCCGGCCCCCGTCCCCTCAAATTGTTCCCATGCTCGCGTCTGGTGCTTTGTGCTCTCAGGACTGGCCTTGCTCCAGCCCCAAATTATCTCTGATACTCAGTTTATTTCTTGTATCATTTTTCTACTTTCCATTAGATATAGGAATTTTGTCTCTAATTTCATTGTTTCCTTTATTTTGTTAGCTTTGAACTTGGTTTAGTCTTTTTTGTTTTTACAGTTCTTGAGGTATAAAGGTTATGTTAGTTAATACTTTCTTTTGGGCTTAATGTAAGTTTTTATAGCTATAAATTTCCCTCTTACTACTCCTTGGGCTGTACCCCATAAGTTTTGGTGTACTATCTAATAATTTCTATCTGTCCAAATGCATCTTTTTTAAATTTCTTGGATCTATTAGGTTCCTAGGGCACATGTTTAATTTTAATTTTTTGAGACTATAAGTGGTGCACACACCTGTAATTCTAGCACTTGAGAGGCTGAAAACAGAAGAATCACTATGAGTCCAATCTGCATAGTGGGTCCCTGTAGATCTGGTAGGCCCGGTACTAAATACATAAAAAAGAACTCATTTTTTAACAAATTTTCCAAAATTCTTCCTCTTATTGATTTCTAGTTTTAGGCCATTGTTATCTGAAAAGAAATACTTGATATAATTTCAATCTTCTTGAAATTGTTAAAATTGTTTTGTGGCCTAATCTGTGTTCTGTTGTGAAGAATGTTCTATTGCTCTTAAGAATTTGTGTTTCTGCTGCAAAAGATGAGCACTTTTGCATACAGTTGCTATGTCTGTTTAGTCTATAACATCATTCAAAACTAACATTTTCCTATTGATTTTCTTTCTAAATGATCCACTCTCCAAATGTTGAGAGTGGGCTATTAATGTCCTCTATTGTTATAGATTTCACCTTTCAGATCTGACTAGTCTTAGCTTTATATACTTAGATCCTCTGTTTGTTTCATAAATGTGTAGAATTGCTATACTTGCCTGATGAACTGATGTCTTTATCAGTCTATAGTCTCTTGTAACTCTTTCTGACTTAGAGTTGATTTTGTCCAAGTACAGCCATTCTTACACACTTTATTGAAAAGCCAAGCTCTTAATAAAAGCTAAAGAAGAAGTGATAGGGTGGAAGCCTCAGGCCAGAGCAGGGATTCAGGAATCCCCGAATGCCCTGAGGAGTGGGGCCCTGGAGAATTGATTGGAGCTCATATGCAGCGATGTGGTTTCACTCATCATTGATTCTTACTTTTTCATATTAAATTATAGACTCTAGTTAGTAGGGACCATAAAATATTACATTTATTGTATTATTCTGGCTTTTGGTACAGGACTCATGCAATTATACGACAAATTTCAGGGTCTATAAATAAAGTTTTATGTGAACATGCAAATCTTAAAACATTTACTATCTAGAACTTTACCGAAAATTTTTGCTGAGCTCTGCCTAACACATCTATGTTAATGTAGACCATATTATTATTATTATTATTTTTTTTTTTTGAGACAGGGTCTTGCTATGCAGTTCAGGCTGTCCTTGAGCTCACTTTGGTAGCCCAGGCTGGTCTCAAACTCTCAGCAATCCTCCTGCCTCAGCCTCCCGAGTGCTGGAATTACAGGCGTATGCCACCACACTCTTGGCTGTAGCCCATATTATTACCCTGAGTCCAAATGTCCTCCTTTTGATACAGTAGCTCTCAAATTATGGATTCTTTATCAACACAGACACAAATGCATTCACTTCAAGTGTCTTTCTGGGAACACTAGTGTGTGACTTCAATGCCACAAACTTTTATAGGGAGGTTTGCTTATACACAGCTGTCTCAGAGCTGATAGATTGAAACAGAATGACTCTCTCTGAGAGGAGCTTCTATGAAAGAGCTCCAGAGCAACTTTTCCTGGGCTCCAACCATTTTGGCCAATGAATTGGGCTCAGGTAACCGCTACAACACTCTACTTAGAAGCTGACGCTCTTACTTCAGCTCCGCGTTATTACCGGATCAGTCTTATGTTTGCTTGGCTCTTGGTCTCTTAGAATAACATTTTAAGTTTCCTTTGAATACTTGTTTTACCATTGTACATAGAACTCTCTTCTCAAAGACCTTTGCTTTTGTTAGCATACTACACCTGAAACTGGCTTTATGGCTGTGAGCAGAAGATCCTCACTGTTACCACTCATACACAAAGACCACTTCTAGTAACAGAAGTAACAAATACAGATCAAATCTGTAATGTAAATGGGTAAGACAGTTAGATATTGAATAATGTAGATTTGCAAACAAGTCTTTTTAAAGACCAAAATGTTCAGTCCAAATTTAACTTGCATATGTATAAGGCTTAGAAATGGTGAGCCTAAATTCATATATTATTTGGAGTATATGCTCAGCATTTATTTAAGTAAAAAAAAAAAATAGCCCCTAAACTCTTTTGTCATATATATTCTGAATGAAATAGTTACTGCATGTGGATTTAGATTTAAGCATTCTTGACTTGGTAGATGTAAGAACTTCAAAGTACTCCAGACTGTACGTGGGGTATGTGCATTCTGATTTGGATTTCAGATATAAGGGCTACAATATTTCTCTCTCTGATTCAGAAGGAAACTCAATTTCCTTTCATTGCTCCTTATACAGGTGCCTTCATTTTAGCACAGTATGTAAAGAGCAGCTGGTATAGGAAGTACTTTGAGTGTTAATTATTTTCTTCATTTATTTCACTGTGAGGATTTACCTTTCAATTTATTTTTATAATCAAGATGGAAATAATTAGGGAAATTGCTGCTTGAATGTTTCACTGCAGTTATTTTATGATATCTACCACAATGATTTAATAAAAGAAAGAAGACAGATGTAAGCAGCTTCACAATAGCAAGGGCTTTGGGTGGATTGTATGTGGTTGCTTCATTTCATTGTGAATCTTCAAGGGAAATATCAAGATGAGGCAGCCGAGTTCCTCATCAGTAAGTACCCCACTGTCAGAACTCACATTTTGAACATTAGAGCAAGTGTCAAATCCTAACCACTGGACCACCAGCGATCACATTTGGATCATTAGAAGTGCTTCAGTTGGATTTTCAGAGATGTTTTCATAATGTATTAGCTTTTGTTTTAATTGAACCTAATTTTTTAAAGACTGCAGAGAAAGAAGAAAAACTAGGCATATTATTTATGTATAAAGTTATTTATTTTTGCTGAGTTGGGATCAAATCTAGGGTCTCAAGGATATTTCCTTTTAAGACACATTTCAAAGGAAAATGTCCTTTCTTTACCACAGTTTTTCCTTTACGTAGGAATTAGGCTTTGTTTCACCTGTGCATCCTACTTCTTGTACCTCTGAGCATTGTTAGGCAGTAATAGTCAAGATTAAGCAGCGCGTGGTGCGTAATGTATTAAGATGCTAATTTACAATGTAAGAACAAAGAAGCATTTTCAAAAGTATTGAGCATTTTTATGCTGCATTGCTCTTGTTTATCTCCCCATTTACAATATATTATGAAAAACTTCACAGTTAGAAAATAAAGCTGGGATGAAATAAAATGTGGGGTTGAAGGAGACAGGAATCTCACCCTTGTCTTTTAATTACCTCAAGTAGAGAGAATGCTGGCCCACCAAAGGCATCCCTGTTCTAATCCTGGAATCAGTGATTTTGCTTCATACTTGCAGCTGGGCTTAGGTTAGGGCCATTTAGGAGAAAGGTTTCCAGATGGTCCCAATGCAATTACAAGCATTATCTCTAGAAGAAAGGTGAAGAAGGGTCAGAACAGGAGTTGTGTTGCCCATGGAAGGACAGGAAAAAGGAGAGAGTGAAGAAGGAGGCCATAAAATATCAGATACTTCCCAAGAACCTCAAGATGAAAGACAGCTCAGCCACCACCTTGACTTTAATCCCACAAGGCTCAGTTTAAGCTTGACACGCAAAACTGTAAGATGAGTATGTTATGTAAGGCTATTAAATCTATAGTAATTTATAGCAGCAACGTGCAACTAATACATTAGCACTCGGCATGGTTCCTCCTAAATGAAAACTCCAGGCTCGTCTTCGTTTTCCCAGAAAGAAAATTCCACAATCTTTCCACATCTTTTTTTTTTTTTTTTTTTTGTCTTTTTGAGACAGGGTCTCGCTATGCAGTTGAGGCTGGCCTTGAGCTCACTATTGTAGCCCAGGCTGGTCTCGAACTCACACCAATCCTCCTGCCTCAGCCTCCCGAGTGCTCTTTCCACATCCTATTTGGGAAGTGCCACGAAGTTATCCCTCCCATACCCTGTGCCAAATAAGGGAGTGCATTTATTTATTTAGTTAGTTAGTTATTATTTATCTATTTATTTATTTATTTATTTATTTATTTATTTACATGACTGGCTCAGTCTCCCCTGAGGGTGGGGCTGGCACAGGGTATGGTGCCAGGGATTGAACTGTGGTCCCTGCAGTTGCCTAAGCTTTCCTAAGCAAGCAGTTTAGACCGCTGAACCGTCTCACTGGCCCGAGGGAGTGCTTTTATTATTATGACCTATCCCTTCTAGGGTTATTTTCTATTGGTTGCACTTAGCTCAAGCAAATTTATTTACTATGGCCACAGTTGTTAGATCAAAAAGGAAAAGAGGCAGCAGTAGGAGCCCGGACAGGCTTATTTCAGAACAAACCTGGACAGGACGGCTCAGGCCCTGGAGACCAGACCAGACAACTCATACAGGCTATATGGTGTCTACAGGGTCATCAGCCTGAAAAAAGGGGGCTGTGAAAAAAAGTCACAGTGGAGTATTTGAGGGGAAAGTCCAGTACAAAGGAGTTGTGACTGTCTGCCAGGACCAGGCTTGAGGACATGCAAAGAGTTGTGTGTTTTTTGTCAGGAGCGGGCTAAACAATGACTGGGAATTATAGGGCTTAGTTGTGCTTACTGGGCCACATCAACCCATGATACTACATCAGCAGCAGGTATAAAAACATAGCAAAGGAAGGAATTTAACTATGGTAAACTCTGCTCAAACTAGATGGCAGTGGTCAGATTTCTTAAACAGTAAATACCAGTGAATTCCACTGCATTTTCTAGGAGATGAGGAAGGAAGCATAAATGCTAGGGGGAAATTAAGAAAAGAAGGAAGGGAGGGAGGGAGGATAGAAGGAGGGAGGGAAGGAGGGATAAGAAAAATTCTAGGAAAAAGAAAAAGGAATAGGAAAAAAATAGAAGCAAAAAGTTTATTTTTTCATTTTCTGGTCTAGAAATAATAATCATCAAACCAGTACTTCTGGAAGTGAAGATATACATTTAGACTTTCTGATTTGTCTCTAACTTGCAATAACACAGAATAGAAGCCATGGAAGTTGACCTTAATAGCTCTCTAAAAGTTTGAGGCTATACTAAGCATGGTGGCATAGTTGGCATATTATTGTAGCCCAGTGGCTCTCAAAGATACATATACACAAGCATCAGAATATTTAAGACACCAATTCCTGGACACAACCACCTGAAATTCTGACCCAAAAAGAAGTCTCGGTGGGCTTGAGGCTCTCATCTTCTAAAAAACCTCCCAGGTAATGGTGAGGCTGATATATATAAGTCAGCCTGCCCTGGGGGTGGGGCTGGCACAGCAGGTGGTACCAGGGATTCAACCACAGTCCCTGTCATTGCCTAAACTCTCCTAAGCAGGCACTTTCAGACCACTAACCATCTCACTGGCCCCCACTGACTGTCTATATTTTGAGCAAACCTGTTACTCTAGTATTTTATGCCAGAATCAGAACATTCTTTCTCCTTTCTCTGAAATAATTCTCCAGGGATGAAAGCAAACTCATTTGAATGGTAGTTTTCAAAATGCATTCTTTGCAGCAGCATGGGAACTTGCTCGAACTATAAAATCATGAGCTTTTACCCCAAAGCGCAATGCTTTGCTTTCTTAAGATTTTTAAGACTATGAAATCTTGGACCATGTACATGTGTGCATGCACCTCTTATTATATTCAGGAACTTATATTCAGATAGCCTAGAGACAGGACAGCAAAAACAGTAAAGCATGAAAACAGCTCATGGCACACACCTCCTGGCTTCATGCTGCCTAGAACAACTGCTCTGTGAATAGAACTAACTGCTTCACATGTATCCATAGCTGGGGGCAGAGGATTTTCCAACATGTGGATCCATCTGACCTGAAGCTTTGTCAGACCTGGACAGCTGGCACTAACCTTCAGGGCTGATTAGTAGGTTTGGAGGCAGCAGGCAAAGCAGTAATGTTCTTGCTGTAGGGGTAGGATACTCACCTGAAGAAAGGGTTAGCCTTTCTGAATTATCCAAGCCAGCTGCTCCTATGAGGCACCATGGGAGGAGATGGCTCCTTAGCATCATTGTGGACTCCCAAGACCTACAGGTGGCACCCTGGCATTCAAATACTTATACTAAGGATGGGTGGAGACCTACTACCAATTGAAGCTCGCAATGTGCCTGAGACCAACAGTTTACCACAGGTGCCCAACCTGGGTCAAGGTTACAGTGCGCCCCTTCTCCTGCGGCAGGTGATATGGAGGAGGAAATTAGACTGCAGTGCCAAGGCAGGAGATGTATGGAATGAAGGCACTCTAAGAACAGCCTGAACATACATTTGTGTGGAGAACTCCAAAGACGTATTCATGACCAAAGTGTCTTTCTTTCCTAGTTTCAGTGGAGAAAACAAAAGGGGAGAACAAATGAAAAAACAAAACAAAAAAGAAACCTTCCTCATCATTTTATTGATTTCCTTCATTCCGACACAGAAGGAAAGAGGAATCATGAAAAAGGAAATGGCATTCTCTTTGCAAATGTTTAAAAAAAAAAAAAAAAAAAAAAAGAACCAAACTATGACTTGGGCCATCCCTGTTGCCTAACTTGCCAGAGTTGCCCTACACCAAGGAGAAATAAACTTTGATTTCAGCAGCCCTCTCTCTGCTTTAAATCAGCTTGTCTTCCAAAGCCTGACATTTTCTCAGCTGGATGTGAGGAGATCAGATATCTTTAAAAAGAAAGGCAAAAGAGAACCAAAGCAGGCTTTTAGCACAATGCACTAAGCGGTTTGCCATACTGAACCAACACCTGGGGCATTGATGTGCAAGCTAAACGCAAGCTGTCCACCTGGATCGCCAAGTACAACGGAGGCAACTATCTCGGTGGCATCAGAGCCAGCACCCTTCACCAGAGCTCCATCTGTCACTGCCTTTGAGGACCAAAGATAACCAGGAAAGCTTAAATAAAAGGGAAAGGGAGGGCACAGAGGTTGGCCTGAAATGTAATTCCAACTTACGGGCATTTCTTTCCCTCCTTTCTACAAACTACCTGTGATTTCTACTTAGAAATACTTTTCGAAAGAAAGCTGACCTTAGTTTGCTGTTCGCCCGCTAAATCCGTCCTCCTTTTGGTGTGGGTCTTTGGCCTTATTCCTTAAGCACTGTTGTGACTCCGCTCTCTAAGCTGGTCTTTCCCAGCATTCCAAGCTGTAATGGTCTCATTGACCCAGTAATTAAAGAAATCCCGTACCTTTCCACTCTGGCTAGCCGCCCTCTTTTCTCCCCTATTGTTCTTTTAGGAACACCACCAGCAGATGGTTAGAGATTTTTCACCCTTTCAAAAGCTTTCTGTTTTTCCCATCTCATCAAGCATATCTCAGCCAAGTGTAATTAGCTTAAGGCTTTTGAGTCCGCAGGGAGATCAGTTAAAGACCTGAGCAATTTCAATAAAGAGCTTGAAAAGCAAATCCTGGAAGGCTTCAGATAGCCACAGGAGAGCCACTATTATTTAGAAGCAAAGACCTCTCCTCTCCCTCCTCCTTTCTGCATTTTAAATTCTCAGGATATTCATGTGCTCTTGGGAGCTTTGGGACTTTCTTTGGACCTTTATTGGGTAGGTGGGATATTTAAGCTCTGGCCCTTCAGCAGGTCAGTGTGTAGTTCCTTTTAATTGATTTCCATCAAGGGGTGCCTTTTGGGGAGCCTTAAATTACTCCCAAATGGCCGGCAGTTTGTTTGCTGAATCTCTTAGTCTTTTCATTCGGCATGTCCTTTTTTTTTTTATCCTTTGGTCGTTGGAAGCTGGCTGGTCTTTGTAGTTTAGAACAGTTGATATGGAAGCTAAATTAATTAGCTGCACCACAGATTTGCCCTGACCCCAGCATGAGGGTAAACTGCTTCAGTTTCTGAAAGCCACAAGGACTGCAGTATTTGATCCCATGGCCCAAGCCTTTTTCCCCACGCCTGGGAGAAAGCAGGCTGTTGGGACAAAATTAAACTTTTTATTGAAATAGAATGGAGTAGCGCTAAATTGTGCAAAGCGCAGATCGCTGGTGCGGTATGGGCTTGCCCTCCGATGGCCCGATGTGTCCTTTCCCCACGCATTCTGGGGCCTCAGAGGCTCAGGTGCTATGTAGCAGGATGCCTCAGTGTATTCTCATGTCTAATTTCTCATTACCAAGATGTGGGCAAAGGGGTAAAGGGGGAATTATTCTTTGTGAACTCCCATCATTTTTAGATAAAAGGAAATGAATGTCAACATTTACTTAGAATGACTATCTCAAATGCACTAATCACCTTCATTTTGAACATTGATGCATAGATACGGAGCTGTGCCTGTACTGAAAAATATTATATATTGAGTATATGGATGTACAATCAACTGTAGAGACAATCACAACTTAGCTGAAATTTTCTTTTAAAATATAAGAAGTATGCTTTGAGCAGTAGTATGATGTAGAGCTGGCTTGCTAGGCAGACTCTACACACTTAGGAATTTATTTATTAATATCTATAAAATATGACATAATATTCAGAGTACAAATTGGCTAACACAAAGGTGGAAGCAAGGGCATGTTCCTGTGGACAGGATGAGTAAGGACTTGGTCTCTTAGAGCAACTCCTCATAAATGTTTGTGTTGTACAGGAGGCGATAAATCACATAGAAAATGACAAAGCTGCAGTATTGTTGCTCTGATTACAGGAGGCCCAAGGAATTTTGGCTATCCCAGCTAGGGGCACAGTCCTGGATCACAGAAGCTGGTTGTATTGGTGTAGAATGAGAAGATGAAGAGAGATGGAAAAGAAATTGCTGACACAGTTTGACTTTATAGAAAAAGTCAGGCAGAAGAGCCATCAGTACAGCTGATGCCACAGTGTCTGAAAAGTATAGAGAAATGATCTCTTCTGGAACTTACACAATAATTTCGTCATTGCTACAGTGCTTGGAGCAGGATAACTATAGTTCAGTTTAGTTTCCAAATGACATGTATAGAATCCAAAATATTGGAAAGCAATTATTAATACCTTCAGAACTGCAAAGCCTAAGAGGGTGAAACTCTAGAAGGATGTGTTGTTTCTCTACTCAGCTCCTTCCTGAAATGGAAAAATGGCCCACCTCCCAGCCTTGGGGTTGGAACTGACCCTATCAGGCTCCACCTCTGCTGCACAGTTCCTGTGATTTCCTTCCCTGCTGAGACTGTGGCCTTTGTGCAGGAGTATGGGTCATTGGGAGTTCATTACCTTTCATCCTGCCAGAGTTCTGCATGCTCCTAAATAACCCTGATTTTCCTGAAGCTTCTGCAGATTCACCCCAGACCTGCCCTGCTATGGGATCTGGAATGATCCAGCCTGTATGATCGGAGCCCCTGAGCATTAAAAACCAGGATTTTCATCACCACTTCCTGTATCATCTTCTCATCAGTCATTTCATGCATTCTCATTTCTTCCAAATATCATCTATAACATGTGGTCTTTTATCATCTTGATTGTGTGCTTCTGAGCATGCCAGATTGTCCAAATTCTCCCTCAGAATATGGATATAATAAACCC
>PVJA010007927.1:0-30042 GCA_004027025.1 Myocastor coypus | reverse complement strand
TTGTAAGAATTGTCTTTGTCATGTTCGGGGAGATTAGTAAATATTTGGTTATCACTGATTTACATGGAAGCTACACTCCAAACCATGGTACAGCCTCTTACCATCATGCCAAGCAGTGCGAAACCTGAGAATTAGGCAAACATTGGATCAAGTATTACCTTCTGTCCCATAATTACTCAGCTAATCTATCTCTTTACTCCCTTACAAAAAATGTGGAAGCATAAGGGTGCCAGGGTGTGTGCACACTAGAATCCCAGTGCTTTCTCCTGTAATTACCGATGTCTTTGAGAGTAAGAGACCTCATCAGAAGGGTGTGACAGTCCCCTCCAGGCTTTGGCCTCTGGCAGATGTGCTGTGTCCTAGAAATATATCTGGCACAGCTGGCTTTGTCCCCATATAGAAATGGTAGGGTTATGAAGACCAACCCAGAATAAGAGCTGGGGAGATAGCTTGGTGATTTAAGTGCCTGTCTGGCAAACTCAAGGACCCTGGTTTGATTCCTGGTACTGCATGCTGTGCCAGCCCAGGAGCCCTGAGTGTGCCATGCCAGCCACAGAAACCAGGTATGATTCTATACACCTGTAACCCCAGTGCTTGGGAGGCTGAGAGAGGAGGATTACTGAGTCCAAGCTGTGTAGTGAGACCCTGTACCAAATGAATGAATAAATAAATAAATATTTTTTTTTAAAAAAAAAAAAGGGGACTGGGGAGATAGCTCCATGGCACAAGTGCCTGCCTGGCCAGTGCAAGGCTGTGAGTTTGAACCCCGGTCCTGAAAAATAAATAAATAAATAAATAAAAATAAAAAGTAAAGCAACCCCCAAAATCTAAAAGCTAAAGGGTGGAGGATTATTAAAGAATAAATAACCAATGCAGGTGAATGTGTGTGCTCCTACCACTGACGTTACTCTTATAACCCAAGTGATGATAACTGCAGTAGCATAACCTGAATGTGATAAGCATTTGTGCAGATAAAAACTCAGCAAGCTAAGAACACAGGAACTTGGGAACAGCTACCCAACAGCTTCCAGGTTTAAAATATTGAAACTTATTAATTCCCTTCCTTTTATTCCTTGTCATGTGGTGGTATTTTTACTAGAACTTCTAGATGTTGCTACTGAGACTGTGACATTCTAGAGCAGGAGACAAACAACCTCCCTTTTCTGTATCATTCTCCTGGCTACCCTTTCCTATACTGAAACTCAGCATCCTCAGGAGCCACAGTCTCAGAAAAGCATTGGATCAAAGAAAAGCAGAAATTATGTCCTGAAAAATCCCTACCTGAAAGAAATTGCTATAAGAGACAATAGGAATTCTTAACCTTTCTAGGTCATTCTGACGAGTTCAACCTTGAATGATAATGGTAGAGGTCCAGTTGTTCTCCTGCCACACTTGATTTTAAATGTCAGGCTTAACAGTCTTGTTTCATATTAAATTTCATTGCTGTTGGACCCTTAAGAGTTATTAAGACTAGTAATAACTATGAAGATCACATCTCAGGAAAAAGACAAGAAAGAGGAAAGATAGGAGTTAAGGAAAGCAGAGAAAGTGTGTGCACTTAATCTAGAGGGTGAGACTCAGAATAATTCCAGATCTGCACTCATGATATAAGTTCTGGTCCATGTAAGTCACCCCCACAGCTTCACATAACCAAACTGCAGAGAGTTGACCTTCAAAGACCATCGGCAGCAGGGACCCCAGGACCAGTGTCATATGACAGTTTGTTCTGAGCACAAAACCAAGTAGATGATCACCTCTTATCTCAGTGCATGTCACAGGTCACAGGAACATAGGCCAGGGGAATAGAAAATGATGGTACTCTGCCTTGCCATTTTATCTTATTTTTCCTCTTAGAATTTGTATTTTGTAGCAGCCACATTATAACAAAAGTCAGTTCTAGAGAATGGCAGAAATAGCTCTCTGATGCCACAACCTTATTACCTCAAGCCTCTTTGGGCTTTGCCCTGTAAAGTGTATCTTGTGCTGAACTGTGAGGAGGGTATGAAAGTCCTCAGGAGCAGCTCATCCGCAGAGTATGGTCGGCCACACCTGGATTATGGTCCTGGGGCTTTAAGTGGTAGGAAACCAGGCATGGCTGTACCTGTCTGTAGCCTTTGCAATCTGGGAGGCTGAAGAAGGAGGGCCAAGAATCAGAGCCCAGTAGTGAAGCATGAAACCCTATTTCAAGTTTTAAAAGGGGCTGGGAATGCAGCTCATTGTGAAGGCCCTGAGTTCAATGCTTAGTACTGAAAAAAAAAATAATGTTATGTTGTGAAAATCCTTTGGGGAGATGCCATTTCCTTCATCACCTCTAGGAGAGAGACCTGGATGCCCCCTGGAAATCATTTTCTTCCAATAGCGCTTTGAGCCCCGTATAGCTGTGTTCTTCCTGATCTGAATCCGAGCAACCTCCTGGTAATTGGAATAAAAGCAGCCAGGTGAGGGAACAAAGGTCCAGGAGCCCAGAGACAGGGACTTCCGCTCCTTAATACTTCACATTGTATGAACCTATCAAAATCAAGTCCTCCTGCTAACGTTATAGTCTCCCTTCAAAGCAAAGCTTCTACATGGTGAAGGAGGCATTTCAAACATTTGGCTGGCTATGAGAATATGTTTTCTTAGATAGGCTGAACCTAGAAACCTTGGGGTGGACTGTCTTGGCCCAAATGGAAAAGTTTTTGTTTCTTTTTGTTTTCTTTTGTTGTTTTCAGTTGGGTGGACTTAGGCTGGGACTACATGCATGGGGCAGAGATGTCAGTGGCCACTGGAGAATTAGGAATCTAAACGCTGTTTCAGGTTCTGGCAGTCCTGTCCCTACAGTTCAAGGAGGTAGGAGACCAAATGCTGACAAGGTGACAGTTGTGTGTTGAAAGCTACAATTGCTCAGTGATGGTGGAAAACCGCAGCAGCTGCACATGGTGAGCTTGCAGAGCCAAAATGGCAAGTGTTCTTCCAGAGTGAACCAGTTTACCATGCCCTTTTTGGCCAACACTATCTTTGGCCTCATGCCTGCAATACAAATGCAAGGTCCCAGGTGCATTGAGACCAAATGAGACTTGAAATACTGGCAAGTTCTAGAGGTTCCAAGAGGTACAGTTTGTCTGAACGTTCAAGATGTCCATCTTGGCCCTACAGGAGCAGATGATTAAATGAAGTTTCTTTAGGGATCACCAGGCATTAAGGAAGATGTCTACGTGAGAGAAAGGAAACAGGGCAGCTGGAGTCGAGTAGGAAAACCACCAGCCCACAGTGTACATCGGAATCCCAAGTGAAGGAGGCAGAGAGAAAGGCGGGAGAGGTGCGCATATAGGAATGTTTTGGCAAAGCCTCCAGAGGCCTCAAGGGAGATGAGGTCACACGCAGCTCTAAAAATAGTGTCACCACTATTCTCAGTCATTAGCTGGGAGCAGCCTGGGTGAAATGTGAGCCTGGGCCACATGCAGTGACGGATTCCAGAGGAAGGGACAGCTTGTGCATTTCACCTTTGGGATTCAGGTTCACTCTTGCCGCACAACTCCAGATACAGTAGTAGTTCCTGTCAGCGGTTCCCGTTGGAGAGGTGCGCTGCTCAGCCTGCCCAGCATCACCTGGTGACCTTGCTTGGGGTCACCTGCTACCACCTTGGTATCTTCCCAGCAAGAGGGGGTGGGAGTTTCAGTCCTAGGATGTGGTCTAAATTCCAAATAAGAAGTGGGGATAATGCCCCTTCTCAGTTCCTGGCCTTTCCCCCAAGCTATCAATCTGTGTCTCCTTCCCCTGAGATCTTTAGCTTTTCTTTCCATCAGAAAAGGGGGCCATGAAGAGTAGATAATTCTTTTACTTTTCCTTTCTGGCTGGTGTTTCCTGTCAACTATTACTGTAAATGAGAATTACCAGGGTAGCTTTCAAAATTCCCACCGCCCTGACCAGATTTAATAGAGCCGACATTGATGGGGGCAGAAACCAGGCATTGAGGTATTTTTTTAAATCTTCCAGATGCTTCCAATGAGCAGCCAAAATTGAGAACCTTTGCTGCACCTCCTCTTTCCCAGGGTGACACTGTCCCTTCTGACTTCCCATGAGCCAAGATGTTAATTGGCTGTTTAGGAAACGTGATACGTAGTGTTAAGGAAAACAGCACAAGCCCAAGACTATTTTTCATATCCTTGTCTTCATTAGCAGATGTTCGCAGTGCAGTAAATTCCACTCTATGACCCTTCAAGATACAAATTTTCACAGATAGAAACAAACATCCTTAGAGGCCAGCAAAGCGCAGAAGCCACTGCTGTCTCTGTCAGGCCCTCGAGGCTGTACTTCCACACACTTTCCAGACATGGGGTGCTATGCAGTGTCTTGGAGTGTGGGCTGGATTTCTCTATGCTTTACACTGTAGACTTGTGTTGAAACTGCGCGCTTCATTCACCTTATGAACACAGCTGACCTATGTGCTCCCTGGACAGAACTCAGTCCTGAGCCAGGGCCTGACTCCTGCGTGTCATCCACACATTCCTTGTGTGCAGCAGGTGCACACGTGTCATGCACCTTAATTCCTTTCTCCAACCCCTTTCTCTCCCTGCTCTCCCTCTGTCTCTTAACTCCCTCCCCCTTTGAGAAAGCTCTCCCCACTTCCCATTATCCATCTTTTATTTTGCTCGGTATTCATAGCTTGGGTTTGTCATATAAGAGAAACCCTGTGCTGTTTATTTAAGCTTGTGTGTCTGACTTACTTCACTTTCTATTTTGGCTTCATGGTACACCTACCCTCCTACAGAGGACTCAAGTATGTATTGCTGGTAGTGTTCCATTGTATATAAATACCTTTGGCTTTATCCACCTATTGGTGGAATACTTTAGTGTCTAGCATATGAATACTATTTCTTGGTTTTAATGTTTAGCATAAATTATTTGCATGAATAATGACTATAAAGAAAATTTAGAGGGCAGTCCAGGTAGCTCAGAGTACTAAAGCACCTGCTTAGACAGAGCACAGAGGGCAGGGTCCGATACCTGACTTGCTGTACCAGACCCACCCCCAGGGCGCACTGAGAGGGCAGTTGAGACTGGGTGTGATGGCACACGCCTGTAATCCCAACACTCTGGTAGGCTGAAAACAGAAGGATAATTGCAAGTCCTATCTATATAGTGAGACTCTGTAGACCCTGTACCAAATACATTCTTTAAAAAAGAAAATAGGAAATGAACGTGTTTATTAGCATCTATTTTACGTGTCAGTGGAATTCAGGGTGACATTTCCACAGGTGCAGAAGAGAGCACAATTCATATCCAGTGATCTTTCCCTACCCCTGCCTGCCACAACCACCCAGACCCCTCCCCTGTCCTACTAATCCATAGTCTACTTTCAGGGTGTCTCAGTTACTCTTCTCTCATGGCTGGGACAAATACTCGACCCCCAAAATGAAGGGAAGTTTATTTAGCTCATAGCTACTGGGGGTTTCAGTCCCTACTCAGCTGGCTCCAAGGAAAGGAGCACATGGTAGAGGATGGAGGCTCCTGGTGGTAGATGGCAGCAAGAGAGCAAGAGCAAAAGGGAGGAGGAACAGCAATAACAGCAGCAGAGAGCAAGTCTGCCTCTCGGTCTCTCTTAGGTTACATTCAGGCTCTCAGCCCCGGGCTGGGTGTGGCACTCACACCCATAATCCCAGCTGCACTCACACCCATAATCTCAGTTTTGGGAGCATGAATTAATTACACTGTAGAGGCTTTGCGGGGGACAAATACATATCAACCATAACACAGGTTAATATTCTTTTTTTAGACTATTACATGTGAGCAGAAATACATGGCACTCTTCTGTCTGTTGCTAGCTTATTTCCTCTACCATTATGTATACAAAAAGAAAAAAATAACTGGGCCACCTGTTGGACACTTGCTGTGTTTCTTCACCAGATGGCTCCTGGCTGCAGCCATCTTGTGTGAGATCCTTTTCCAAAGTGAGGACACCTTCCAGATTGCCAATTATTGATCTAAGTAGGCCCTGAGCCGGTAAGGACAAGATTTCCCAAGAGCTAAGAGTGCCAGAGCCCATGCTGTCTGTCCTTCAGCCTTCCCCAGGCAGAGGGGAGACACCCGCCTCCCACTTCAACTAGAAAGCCAGGATGGCAGGTGCTTGAGTGTTACTTTCTCTTACAATGTAGCTGCTCCAGGTTCCTGAGCCTGACAAATTTTCAGCCCCTCTTTTGCTGATTTCCAGTGCGCACCCTCAGTAAGTCAGCTCAAAATGCAACTCTCCACCTGCTGCCTGGGCACCTCTTAGAGGGGGAGATGAATGCTGGGTATCTGGGTTAGCCACCTTGAAATCCCCTCTTGGTCACAGGAAAGTGAGCATGACAGAGGCAAGAAGCCTAATGGGAGAAAAGAGTTACAGCAAATGTTAGAGAGCCTGTGCCCTTTGGAAGCATTAATTACATTTCAAGTAACCAGCTGAACAATTTAAAATGTCATTTAGCTATCAAAATCTACAAGGGTTGACATAAGTGATAGATAACAACTTTGGTTATGACAAGAGTCACTAGCTAAGACTCAAGAATACAGCTCAGTAGCAAAACGCCTGCCCGGCAAGCACAAGGCCCTGAGTTCCCCTCCTGGCAAAAGGTAGCAACACATTCAGGTTGACTAAGTTAAGTTGATGATCACCAGAGAAACTAAAAGTAGACCCGACTCGTAAAGGCTGCCGTACAGGTGGGCAGGAGATCAGCAAGGTCCGTATGGCTGAAGTTTTGTCATGAACATGTTTCTAATAAAATATTAGCTTCAAATGCCATTGGGATCCCACACAGTGGGGCAGGGCCAGGGAGAACATCTGCATCAGGGCCATTTGGTGAGCAGTCTCTGCACAGACGGACCTATAGCCTGAGCCTTTGCCCGCACCAGTGTTAAATGCCTAGGTGACAGCACTCGATTCTGCGTAGCACAGTGCCATTTCAGTAATAAATGGTCTACCACAGTGTTGCTATATTTATAGTCTTTAAAGTTTTGTATCACTCCCAAGAGAGACATAGGGAAAGTAACATTTATGGAGAATCCACAGAGTGGCATTGCGATTTACCACCTTGCAGATTCTTCTGACCATAACTATGAGTAATGGGATTCTATTAGTGCCAGAAGGTTCCGGCAGATGGTGTGGCCTGTGTGTGCCAGGTGTGTAGAGACTGAGCTATATCTGTGGAGAGAGAGAGAGAGAGAGAGAGAGAGAGAGAGAGAGAGAGAGAGAGGATGAACTTGACAGAGGAGTGGAAGCATTCCATCCTGGCTGTACTTAGCATCAGAGAGATCTGCACCAGTGACTACCTGGTAACCTTTGCAGGATCTGTGGAAGAGAATGCACTGACTTAAGTTCCTGTGTAGCTTTAACACTTCACACATCAAGAGTTTAGTGTAGGAAGTGTCAATGTTCATCTATGGACTTTCTTAAAATTTTTCTAGCACTTCATCTCAACTTTAAAATATAGATCTGCCTCCTGTAGTGGAGCTAAGATTTACTACTCTGCGAAGTATATGCATATATATATATATATATATATATATATATATACTCTCTAAACCCAAAAATTCACAATAAATGGCACCAAGGGAAAAGCTGGTGTTAACAGCCTAACGCTGGGCTAAACTCACAAGGAGTGAGGGTCCTGCATATATCTGCTGATAATGAGGCCAGATCTTTCTATCTCACTCATCCACAAAATGACTACCCTTCTATCACACAGAGCCATGTGATACGCAAAACACTGATTACTATTTGGGTTCAATGGAAGTCAAGAAAAATAGCAGGACAGTAAATAGTGCATCCCTGGGGTCCAGCCCTTTGCCGTTCCTGGCGATTCTTTCAGCTGAAGCATCTGCTGAGGCATTCGGTGCCCCTGTCCATCACTGAAAGCCTCCTATGGGGCACTTTCCTTTAGGTCTTCCCTCACCTCCAAGTTAGCCAGCGTCTGCATTTGCCGCTCCTCCATGCTTTCTATCTGCATTAGGGCAGAGTGTCAGATAATCTGTTAACCCAGCCTCATATTCTTACCTCTGTCTACGGAAAGGCTAGAGAGACTGAAAGAAAGGCTGTGTCTGAACGCAGACGATGTACTTGCTGCTAGGCACCCTTCACTCTGCATTGTCTCCTGTCTTTCAGTGTAAAAATAATACCTCTTAAGTCCCTCAAAGGAGTGTGTGTGTGTGTGTGTGTGTGTGTGTGTGTGTGTGTGCATGTGTATGGGGAGGGTACATGTGCAATTTTTATATTTTAACCTTAGATTTATCTTTGATGACTAAAATGACAGAACTTCCATACATAGTTATATATTCTTCATGTCTTTTTATCCAACTATCTTGTTACAACTTCCAATGTTCATTTATTCATTAAAGCTAAACCAATAATTTAAAGACTACTGAAGCACCATGGTCTAAGTTCTGGCCAAGTAGAAACACTCCTTCCACAAGTAAAAATCCTATGTAGTTTTGTACATATAATACCTATGCAAGGTTTTCCTATCTTTGAAATATCTGTAGAAAGTGAAACCGAGGTTACCTGAGAAATTGCAGAAGAGTACACCTCCAGTGTTTATCATAAACTATCTCACACAGTCCTGATTCAGATATCACAGCTTCGTTTACCCATCTCAAACAAAGACCCATGTGTTGAAGTAAGTTCACTTACACAGTTTTCTTGGATATGTTTAATATTTATGTTTCCAAACAAATTCCATAGTTACTCTCAGTACCATAAATCCAAACCAAACACACAGGCACCCAAACCAAACAACTATGATAAAAACTCAAAAACAAAACCAACCCCCCCAACTATTCTAAGAACTCCTTTACTAGGACACCCTAAAATTAGTCTTCCTCTTCAAAGTGGCCTCTTTTATAAATATCCCTTAGCTTTTATTTATGTGAACTTTTTATATTGCTTAGTTTCTAACCATATTGTGCTATGTTCTTGTTTTAATTTTAGTAATAATATTAAAACTAAGGGACAGAGCTATTTTTGGTTAGTCATTGCCATTTTTCTTTTCCTTGGGGAATTATATGTTAATATTATTTATTTATATTGAAAATAGAACCTTCCTTTTTTTTTTTTCCCTACAGTATCTTATATGTTGTGGCTACTGTTCTTCTCATCTTTAGTTCAGAGGTGGGAGGGAACACAAAATATCATATCCTACTATATTTTTCTGTAAGTGAAGAAATTTAGGAAAATAGATTTTTTCATTTTGATATAGAAAATTAGTGGATAATGGAAACCGAAGTCAGTCTTTTGGATCCTTATTTAGAGATTTTTGTCTCATGTACTTTCTTCCAATATTTTTTTCCTCTTAATCTTCATCATGATACTTGATTTTACTCAAAGTCACAGTAAAATGCTGATTCCCAAATCCTGTCTTAGTGAGCTCTCCTCTGAATCCTAGATATTCTAACAATGCTTTCTACAGGGTCTTACTAGCTGCTCCTCTGTCTCTGGGTCTTAGTCTTCCTCACTTGACAAACCCTATGCCCATGGTCCTTAGTCGTAAGAGCCAAAATTTTGAAGTTGTCACTGACTGCATGCATTATTCTGAACTCACAGCCCAATTCACCACTAACTCCTACCAGTTTATTTTCAAGTATATTCAGGTGTGATCACACCGTCTATCTCTACCATTCCCATGACACGAAAAACAGCATTCATATCAATCATTACCATAACCTCCTCTTGGAATCTACAGCTTCATCTTGGAGAATATTTCGTATCTCACCAAAACTGAATGTATCTCACTGTCCCTCTTTGCCCCAGTGTTTTGACTTGGTGTTTGTTTGTTTATTTATTTGTTTGGTTTTTTTCCTAACATCAATTTCCTCATTTTTTATCCTTCAAGTTTATCTTCATTTTTTCCCTTCAAGATTACAAGTTCACTAAATGCTCACACAACAAATTCTCAAAAATAAACACCAAATTTCAAAGACTCTATTTTCTTGGTTGCTGTACCACAGAAAGTAGAATAGTACTTAACACCTGGCATATGCCCAAACCCAAGACTGTTGAGTGAGTCACACTCACCAGCAGTTAGTTTTGTTGTGTATTAGAAAGGCCATCTTGTGGCATCATGTATCTCTTTTAGAATTGGTTTAAATTCCCAGAACTAAGAAGATACTGCCCAGGTCTTGAACTATCACATTAGAATTACACCCAAATTCCTGCTCTGTCATTCTTCCTTCTTTCTCAGTGTTATAGTTTGTGTATAGGTGTCCCCCCAAAGCCTCATACAGTCATGGGGCAGCTTCTGGAATTTGTAATTGATTATTGTGGAGATGGGTGCCTCACCTGCCCTGGGGCAGGTGATTTGCATTTCAGCGAAAGGGAGGAAGAGAAGTTAGCTGCTTGAGCTGCTCCTGCTCTTACCCTCTGCCATGGAAGGTTGCCCTCTCCCAAGGTTGCCTTGGAGCCAGCTGAATATGGACTGAAACCTCCAGTAACTGTGAGCTTTAAAATAAACCTTTGCTTCCCTCATTTTGAGTGTCAGGTGTTTGTCCCAGTAATGAGAAAAGAGTAACTAAGGTACTCAGCCTTCTTCATCTTCTACTCATCTTGGCCTCTTTCCTCCTCCTTGATCAGGCCAAGGAAGAATCTCAGCTTTAGCTAGTTTACAGGTTGTCACATGGCTCCTGCCTGACATTTCCTCCTCAGTGAGTCTTTCTTCAATCATTCAAACCAACAACTTTCTGTTGCCACCCCACACCATGCTGTTTTACTAAGGTCTTAACAACCAATCTCTCCCACTGTATTGTCAGACACTCACATAATGCAGCACAGAGTGGGCACCCCCAATATATCTGGAGAATGAATGAATGGTGTTCATATAACCGCTGAAGATTCTGAGACCTCTGTCTCTGTGACAGCATCAGCCACGTCGTGCACAAGTGACATTCTTGAGAGCATGCCTCCTACCTCCTACGGTGGATAAGAACCCAGACGGTGATGATGTTTAACTCCAGTCACTTCCCCACTGTGTCACAGCTGCGAGCTCCTTGTGGTCATTCTGAGAGGTTTGCTAACCCAACAGGAAGCTGTGGGAAGGCCTTAGGCTTCATCCCCAAGCTCATGTCACTTCAGAAATGGGAAATATGAATCACAGAAAGTAAAATATTGAGAAGCAAATATAGTGAAATGACCACAGGATGCCCCCAGAAAGTCTAAAGGATAGTTAAGATGTAGAGAATGAGTATGTAGAATTAACTCCTCAGGAGAATCGCAGCAATTTACATTCTCATTTCAGACCAGCTCATACTACTAGACAATTATGGGCGTTTTTTTTCCAGGCCAAAATATAATGTTCTTAATAAGCTATGTTAACAGCTCCTATGAACGTGCCTTTTTTTTTATTATTATTATGCAAGCATTATCCTTATAGTAGCCATCCCATGCTTTACCCCATCTTTTTTCTTTCCATTGTCTCAAGACCTCTTTTCCTTGCAAGTCATCCTGTCTCCCCGTTTTTGAGAAAATTGGAGTCATCAACAGGAGATTCCCTGGTTCTTCATCTTCGTCAAAATTACCTTAGATCAGATACACATCCCCTCTTTCTCTTCTGTCTTGGCCTCATTTGAAGAATTAACCTTAACATTGTTTATCACACATTTTTGTAACTGAATACCCTCTAGCCTCAATAATTTCAGATGTTCCAGCACTTTCCTTAACTATATTTTCTTCTAGGTTTTCTCCCTTGAACTGTTCAACATGCCTTGAAAACCAGTAGTTGCAATGGTTGGCTGCTCACCCCCAGCCCTGCACTTTCCTGCATGCTGTCTCTCTCTCTTGTTTCCCCATCCGTTCCCTCCTTGTCACTGTCTGCTTCTCACTTTAGAACTCAGCTGTGTTGGTATTGGGCCTCAAGTGGGCTTCTACTCTTTTCCCATTGAAATCTCTCCAGTAAAACAATAAATCAATTTCTAAGTTCACCAAAACATTACGAGGGCCAGACACTGTCTGAGCACCCAATGCCAGATATATAAATGATTCCTAGGAATAGGACATTGTGCTCTGTAGAAAACCATTGAGTCAAGAGTGATTTTGAAGGGATAAAGAGAGAACTCAAATTTTTTTAAAAGTTCATGAAGAACAAACTAACTTAGAGTAATAGGTTGTAGAATAGGATGATGCAGAAGTTCTCAGATATGTCTGTGTAGCCTAGAGAACAGTGGATGGACACCTAGCAGGGCTTCTTTGGGAGGCGGCAGCAGGGTAAATGCTGGCTTAACCTGGATCAGCTGCATGAGCCAAGTTAGGGGCTGTGGCTGGGAGAAAGGGGCAGTCACCCCAAGGACTGCAAGAGAACCCTACTATCACCCTCATTCACTCACTGGGCCTTTGAGTCTTCTGACCCATAAAATAAGTTATGCCTTACTTTAATTATAATTGACATGTACTTAAAAAGTTACTAGGCAGTGTTTCAGTACGTCTATCTAATGTGTGATGTTCACAAAGTAATTAGTGTGTCTGTCACCTCAAGCATTTATCATTTAAGAATACTCAAAACCTACTTTTAGTGATTCTGAAATATACGCTACAGATACATCAGTAGCTATGGTCACACTACTGTGCTATAGACATTAAAACTCATTCTTGGGCCAGCAAGATAGCTTAGCAAACTAAGTGCCTGCTTAAGCAAGGTCAGGGACTTGGGTCTGATCTCAGATATTGCATGCTACTTGGGCCCCAGTCCTGGGTGTGCCGCACCAGCACCAAGTGAAAACTAGTGGTACATGCCTGTAACTCAAGCACTGGGGAGGCTGAAAACAGGAGGATCACTATGAGTCCAAGCTGTATAGTGAGACCCCATACCAAATACATACAATTTTAAAAAACAATTTATTCTTCCTCTTTAACCGTTACTTTGAGCCTGCTGACCAATGTCTTCCTTTCCATACTCCGCCCCATCTTTCCTTGCCACTAGTAACCACTGTGTGACTTTCTAATTCTCATATGTGAATGGCATGGTGTAGTATTTGTCCTTCTGTGCCTGGCTTGGTGCTCTTAATTTCCTCCAGACTCTTCCATGCTCCCATAAATGCCAAGGCTTCCTTTGTTAACACTGAGTAGTATTCCACAGTGTCCGTGTAACATGTTTTCCTTATCCACCATTGGTAGACACTTAGCTTGCTTTCATTTCTGGCTATTGCAATTGGTACTGCAGTGACCACAGCAGCATAGATGTCTCTTTCAATGTCTCTTTCATACTGATTTCAGTTTCATCACCTGTGTACCCAGAATGTTTGAATACCTCATGTCATGTAACACTTCAGTTAGGTATGGGGTTTTAGATAGAAGTTCTGGCCATCGAAGAGCCCATAATTCAAGAGGGAAATGAACTAGCGAGTGCTCGTAGTCAATCAGTGAGAGAAGAGAGTGAATCCTAGGCTAGATAACAAGGGAAAGTGGGCCTTGTAACACCATCAGCTCTTCCTCAACCCTGATAAAAATGACGGCTCTGTGCAGTACACATGTGTGAACAATCATACATATGTTTTTTCTAATATGTTTCTTCTACAAGTGCCTCCTTGTAAACAGCCAAAACCTTCAAGATGGCAATACCTTAAGGAGAGATAAATATAGTTTTTGCTCTCTTCTTGCTCCAAAGTGGTTCTGAGTTGGAGAGAGGGCAGTGATTCATCCAGCCCTCAGGAGTTCAGGATTGTCCTCCTTGTAAAAGTTCAAGTCCAGAATTTGAAGTTCCAAATGCTCCCCCTGGCTCTGCAGGAACTGTGTCACTTTTAAAAGAAGGTGACGTCTCAGGACCATCAGACTGCTGAGTCAGAGGCTTTCAGAGAAGATGCCACCATACTGGCTTCACAAGGGCCCCAGTTGATTATGAAGCTTGTGCTGAACTTTGTCCCAGGCCTAGTAGAGGAGGACAAGGAACATGACCATCCCCAGTAGGTTTTCTAGGGTCTCTTCTGCTCACAGCCCATCAGCCACTACACAGCCATGAGGCTTTGCCCATGTAGGAAGCTGGGAAGGGGAAGGGGAACTGCTCCCGTCCCATTTGCCCACATCTGGTCTTTTCCTCTTAAACTCATCCTCTCAACATTCAAGTTCATTTTCCTAACATATTTATGTGTTATGCCACTCCCCAACTTCATAGGTGTCCTAGTGGCATTTCTCAGTCCTCCAAGGGAGAGTCCCTATCGCTTCCCTGGTTTCATGAGGTGCGACGAAGACAGAGCCTTCGCCTCCACTATCCTGTGTGACTGTAGTAATGACTGGCTGATTTTGTGAAGGACCAGTGTCCTTTTCCCTGGAACTCTGAAGCTGCCACCCTTCCCATGGTCCTTCCACTCCTTTAGTAGCTCAGCCAAGATTTATCCTTGTCTAGAAACCTCCCTCTGAAACCAGCTGGATGCCTTGCACTAATGCAGAATAACTCTTAATCTCATAATCTCACCCTCTCAGGAAGGCAGAGGCTGTCTTATGTAAAGGTGCTGCTCTGTTGTCCACAAAGAACTTAGGTGCTCAGGGGACGTCTGAGTAGTGAATATTACGTGGCTTGATAGGCGCTGAGGCTGAGTGGATGGGCACAGATGCAGACACTGTCTGTCTGCGTGAAACTTGGCTGGAGTGTCACCCTCCTGTAGGTAAATACCTGGACCTTAACTGCAGTCAAGGCTTTCAAAACAGTGCCTCTAAGGCCGCCACCATAAACAGGCAGCACTGAGGGAGGAAGTCCCGCCCCATCCCCAGAGAATCACCTGAAACTCCAGTCAGCACCAGTCACAGGCTGTCCAGCATTCCCACAGATACAAGTCTGCAGGATCTCATCCCACATGAATTTACATAATAAATAGGAAAATAAGGAAGCACAGTTCTTGAGATGTAATCAAATTACATTGTTTGGAAAACAGCGAAAAATAAAGCTTACTGATGTCAGTAGGTTAACAAAGATCTCTCAACAGCTTAATCAGCCAGCAGATGAATCAGTCCCCTATTTCTGTCACTGTCTCTGGCATGACTCATTCTGGTGGACTCATTTTTAATGGGGAGTGATAAGCTCAGAGGATGAGAACTTAACAGTTATGACAATGCCCTTCAAGGGATAGGTGTGAGTAATATTAGCCTCAGCAGGTTGCAGTCTTTCGTGTGCCCTGAACAGGAGCAACAAATCACCTCTCCCTCAGTCTTCCCCTTGTTACAGCCCTTGATCCACAGCCCCTCACCGCACAGGCTTGCTTCCTATCTGGTGCTAGCAAAACAAACACCCCCACCCCACCCCGACCCTGCAACAGCTCTGTGGTCAGGTCCTCTGAGAAGCAGGCATGGACAGAGCTCACCGAGGAACAGAACCTACGGAAGTCCAAGGGAAGCCAAGCTGGAGGTAGGGACGCAGGGGGCATCACCTCACCAGTGTTAAGCAATTAATGATTAAAGACAGCAAATCCAGCTCCAGAATTCATTTATTTATTTATTTTTATTTTTATTTTATTTTTTATTTTTTTTTTCTTGTTTCAGAACCTTTGTTTATTCACTCATTTTTTTTTTATGGCTGGCTCAGCCTGCCCCGAGGGCAGGGCTGGCGCAGCATGTGGTGCCGTGGATCGAACCGCGGTCCCTGAAGCCGCCCAAGCCTTCCCATGCAGGCACTTTAGACCACTGAGCCATCCCGCCAGGGACCCCCAGCTCCAGAATTCAAAGCAAAACCCCAGCCTTATCCTGCCTGGCTCTTTCCCTGCCCTGGCAGATACTGCATCTTATCCTTATCTAGGATTCACAGGTTATCCTGCTTTTCATGTATCAGGACCTTGATTCACAGTGTGCTTAAATAATATGGCCATAATCAGCCAGTGAGTAGCAGAATCTAAGTGCATGCTTTGGACTGGTGTTTGGCACCCTGACTTTACAATCTTTCATACTGTTGTTGGAGCTAGGATGGTTTAGACACCTTTGTAGTCACACAGCCTAACAGATTGTAGCCTCTTAATTATTTATAGATAGATACTCATTGCATAAAGTATTTGCTGATGAATGAAGTGTTTTTTCCAGAATGATGGGTCATTTCAGTAATGAAAAAATAAAAAAAAAGCATACTACTGAGATAATGTTGTTTCCAATACTATGGTTTTCTTTCTAAATTTAACTGTAGCTGTTATCGAAGATATTAATTTCTGGTGGTCAAATTATGAAGTAGACACACTAAATACGATCTGCCAACCTTCAAGTTGCTTCCCGAGTGAACATCATCCAGCAAGCAGGTGCCTCTCCAGCACACACACAAAGAGAAGTGTGGAGGCAGCTTTTAAAGTGCAGGATGCCAGGCCTCACCAACCATGGGTTTGCGTTTAGTAGACCTGGTAGGGAGCCTCGCAGGCTGTATTTTAGAGTGATCTTGTGCGGTCTACTGCAGATGATTGAGGGGCCACCAGTGAAAAACTTGGGTGCAGGACGGTGGAGCTATTATTTGACTAATTGGCTTCCATGAGAAATCTTGAAACATACAGCTCCTCCACAGAGCTAGCCACTACAGGAACAAGTGTTGATGGCTATCATCTAACAATGTTGAAAACAGCATGATAACACCTGAGACCCATGGCACGACATGTGTATGCATCGATTTAGTTTGATGGGACCTGGGCACTCAGTGTATTGCACAATTATTTAAAATATGATATTGATTTTTAGGGGAAAAGCTAATGATTCATTTTTCATATTTAATGTATTCATTCATCCCAGAAGAGTTCTATTTTTTTATTAAATCATGCTAGTAAAATTAAAAAACCATCAGTTGTTTGGATGAATCTCTAACGTGGATCAGAGAAAGAATAAAGTCTCAAGATAGAGAACTGAGTACAAGGGGAAGGGAAACTTTATGTGCCTCCAAAGCAGGTTTAGAATGTTGTCGGTTTGCCTGGGACATGATTCCAGGAAATAGCAGAGAGGAGTGCGATGGGGAGGTAGCTGCTGGGGATCAGCGCCCCCTCAGGACTCTCTGAGGAGCTATGCTGAGCACTTTGGATCTGCCCATCAAGGGCTGAGATCTGGGGCATGTCCCCTGGCTCCCTCTCCTCATGGGCTGAAGTGAGTTGGCCAGGATACTAGAGGCGTCAGAGCTCCAGCACACTGAGTGAAGAGAGGTTAGTAGGCAAATGACTCTTGTATCTTCGTGTGCTTAGCACCAACCTATCCTCTGCAATGGGTAGACAAGCAGGCACTTGAGGGCCAAATACCAGTGTCTCTACCCTCCAGGCACTGTGTGCTACAGCGACAGGTAATGGCCAGACATCCACAATAGCTACTCCAAAAATCCAGGAGACTTGGGTGTTTTAATTTAAGTATTGATGATTGGAGGTTTTCAAAAAAGTCTCATCACAAGCTGGTTCTGATCACAAAGGTTCATATTTTGAACGTGTGCTACCAGTGAAGTCTACAGAAACTGCATTCCAGGTATCTAATACAAAGGATCTGGGGTTAGTAACACTATCCAGTGACTGGCAGGCAAATATAAAGCCTCCATCTGAACTAGGCTTCAATTTAAGTGAATAGCTACTGTAGACACATAGATTGTTCATATCATCTTGCCTTCTCAGATGTTGGGGGGAAAATAAGTCCTGAAATCAGTGATATACAATTGTCACAATTTAATCGTAAAATAGATATGTCATTTTTCCTACATAATGAAACTCTGAGGAGTACTCCTTTGTTTCTTTTAAAGTATGCATGTGTGTATCACAACACAAGCTACCATGTATCTGAAACCCTTTTAATAATGTAGGCTTAACTGACCTCCAGCCCTGAAACAAAATAAAACACAAAACAATTACCAGGCTTGGTGACACATGGCTGTGATCCTGGCACACAAGAGGCTGAGGCAGGTGAATCATCCCAAATCTAAGACCAACCTGGGCTACACAGTGAGTTCAAGGCCAGACTACAGTACATAATGGGACCCTGTCTCAAAAACTTACAAACAAGACTAAACTGGGGCTGCATCCTAGGGCTGAAGAATCTGTCTTCTTTCTTTCTCCATGGCTTACAAACCCACAAATAATCCATGTTTTGTAAAAATCAGATAAATAGTAAGCAGCTTACATGCACCGGGACCACAGTGTAAAATCCAAAGGGTAACTTATTATCATTCCATCTGGATAGGAAGAACAGGGCAGGGCAGATGTTCTTGCTTCTAGCTGCACTGTGAATTCTCAAACTTTTTTCTCACAGTCAAAAATGTCTATCTAATTCTATAAAAAGAAATAAATTAAACTTTGTTGGGAGTTTTGCCCCCTTTGAAAAGCCTGGGCTTTGTGCATTGATTGGATAATCATGTATGGATTGGTCTACACTTTTTATTTAAGAAAAGAAAAGCCTATGTCCCATGATCAATAAATCAAAATTGGACTGCCTCTTCTCAAAGATGAATTGTTATCTTGCTGAAGAGGTTATGTGACAGGATCTCTAGTTTGGTAAAATACATGAACAAAGAAAGGATTAAGATTTCTTTGGCTCAAGAAAAAATTCAGGATGCTATTTTACTTTCTATTATGGGGAGAGTTTCCTCAATTGTCTCCTGGAACAAGAGATTAAATGTCAAGAGATAAAGCGAGTGCAGGAACCATTATTTAGTGCCACCAGGACTCGGTCTCATCAGAGGCACCTTTTTCACACAGAGATTGAAGTCACCTTGTCAATTCCAGGAGTGTCCAGGACAGCCTGGGAGAAGAGGCAGAGGAAAAGCCTAACCCCAGGGCTGAGAATCCCTCAGTAGTGGGAATTCTGGAGCAAGAGGTGGGTTTGTGCCTTCGAGAGAGACTAGAGCGTACCTGGAGATGTTAGCAAGACAAAGGCAAAACCCAGCAGTGGGAATTCTCTCAGCCAGGAGGAGCAGCACAATTCAGATGCCAGTAGCCAGGCTCTGGAATGGACAGGCTGGAACAGGGTGGTGTTGGGGCACGATGACTCCTGGGTGCTACAGGGTGACAGCCAAGCCTCAGCTGTCTGGAAGACCGCAGGAAACTTCGCATGTAGAACCCATTCCGGGCATGCCAAGCCAGGCTATATGCATTTCTGACTTCCGGGATAAGCCTTCCAAAGTGACAGGGTTCCAGGGGGAGGCCACAGAGTGAGCCCATCTCAGGAAGGAGAAGCTTTTATCTCAGCTTGCTGGCAGGGGAATTGAGGTGCATTCCAGGGCCCTGAGGATCCTGCTGGCGGGGAGGCTGCTTTTGAATGGAATCTTCCGACACTGAGGTCCATGACGCAGGTTGGGAACTCCCCCGCCTTGTGAGTCCTCCAGCTTCTTTCTGCTTCTTCTTGCTCACCACGGGTGTATGAAGGTTCTGGATCTGCTGTTTACAAGTGGGTTCATGACGACTAAGCTGGCTTGTGAAGGAAGACTGGGGTCAGCTGTAAGATGCTATCTCCATGTCACACTGTCACCAGAGCGAGGCCACGGAGTGGACCTGGGAGGATTTCATCCCAGCCTCATCTCTGGGTGCAGAGCAGCCAAGCTGCTTCTCAGGGGCTCAAGGCTGACACCTGTGAAGGTGCTTGTTTGAACTGGAAGTTGAACAAAGACCAGTTTGTTTGTTTACTTATTTTTGTGGCCAGCTCAGCCTGCCCTGAGGGCAGGGCTGGCGCAGCATGTGGTGCTGGGGATCAAACCACGGTCCCTGCAGCCGCCTAAAGCTTTCCTAAGCAGGCGCTCTAGACCACTGAGCCATCCCACCGCGTCTCCCAAACACCAGTTTTATTTCTAGAGGAGGGCAGCCTTATCCAGGCAATAATAGACAGCGTGTTTATAAGCTTCTAAAGCTTCAAATGGAAATAATACTCCTATGCACAGGGTCTTGTCAAACCCATCAACTTCTCACAAGTGGCTGAATTCGTTTTAGCAAAAGACACCTGGCTGAGTTTTAGTTATGTGGTTAGTGACACCCAAGGTGTAGATGGATTGTTGAGTGTGTAAATGCCTGAATTTGCTCTGTTGGTGATAAAACTCTTAGAAGATATAAAAATGTTTAAACCCAAAGGAGTTCAGAGTGCAGGCCAGTATCTGGGATGGAGACTGTGGATCTGCAGGCAAAGTGGGCTTTAGGTTAATACCAGGGATGTTTGAAACCTGCTCCGAAAATTCTATCACTTGTCTTTGAAGCTGAAAGAATTGATATGAAGGCTCCCAGACCAGGAGTGGAATTTGCTCAGCAGGCCCCCTGCATTTCCAGCTTTGGAGTCCCACAGCCTTCCTCGGCTGCTTCTCTGAATCTACACATTTATTTCTGGGGCTTGGTTTTCTGTCTGGGTATTGATTTTTAATGTCTTGCTCTTGGGTCATGGTGGTGTGCTAGATTTTAAGTGTTCAGAACTGTGCTATTTAGGAGACTGTAACACACAAAGAGGGTAAAAGCTAGTGGAAATAAGGACATCCATAATTAAGTGGGGGACAGGATTAAATTAGTCTTTGACTGAAGAGCTCCATACATAATCATGCAGGATTTCAACCCCAGAGGCAGAAGCGCTTTCTTTCAAGAGCCTTAAGTGCATACAAAGTTTCTGCGAATTCAGCTTTGGTTATTTTCAGCAGTAAGTTGCTTCCTTATGAAAGATCTCACATAAAGAACCATTGAAAAGAGCAAAGCTGCCCCGCTGTGGCTCCTTACATAGATAAAGCCTATTAGAGTAGAAGAATCAAGAAACTCCTCTGGCTTTAAAAAAAATAAATAAAATAAAAAAAATTCTATGTTCCCCAGGACCCTGCTTTGTATGGATTTATCTGGTTGCAGTATGGAAACAAAAGCCACGAGGGGTGGTGTGTATAGGAGGGAGTTTTAGAGACACCCAGTTTGTATTATTCCAACTGGAGAGACCTGGATCTGAGATCAGCTCTGGCAGCTCCCAGCTGAGAAGGGCCTTCTAGTCCTCATTCCCACCAGAGCCCTGCAGGGTGGGATAATGCACGGTGAGGCTGAATGAGAATTAGATGTTTAGTTGGAGCCTGAAAAGGGAGAGAAATAGTCAGATATGTAGAGTGTGATAAAGCCAGGCTCCATGAAGCCAAACTTGGAGAAGCTTTGGTGGTTGTGACCACTGAGGAGAGGTTGAAGCTGCCATTCGATTTCATTGAAAGTAGTGCAGAGTACCAGGCTGGGAAGAGGAAGGGCAGAGAGGGCCAGGCCTACAGAACTCTGCCTGGGTCCTGCAGATGTTTTGTAGGCAGGAGATACTTCTCTCTATTTAAATGCTTCACATAAGTGCAAAATACTTGAAGTGACTCATCAGTCTAACGCCAACTTTTATGTCATCACTTGTCATAAAAGTTTTCCTTTATTCCCCATGGAAAGGATGACTCACTCTCTCTTCTGTGTCCCTGTGGTTTACACTGCACCCCTTGCCACTTGGCTTGTAGGCCGGTGAACTGGGGAACCCCTGAGGCCATTGGTTTCCCTGATTCGCTTTGTATCCCAGCACGTGATAGGCCATAAAATATCTGGCAGATATTCTGTCTTGCTTTTCTTCATAAACGCTGTTTTGTTTTGTTTTGTTTGTTTTTCCCCATAGGGTAGAATTCATTGTTGTTCTAACAATAGTTGGTAAAGAATTTCCAAACCTGGGATATAGCTCAACCGCATAAGCACCTGCCTGGTAAGCACAAGGCTTTTCCATCCCTTATACTGGGAAAAAAAAAAAAAAAAGAATTTCCAAACCACTCTCAAGTGAGGAGAGGGAGAATATACATGATTTAAACAACAGAGATTTACTTTGTATACTTCTAGAGGCTGCATATCCAAAACTGGGGTCATTGCTCACTTGGTTTCTAGGGAGGGCCTGATTTATGACTTATCTGCCTTCTCACTGTCCTCATGTGCCAAAAGGAAAGACATGTTACTCTTCCTCTTATAAGCCCACAGTTTTACAAGACTAGATTCCTGACCGTTTGACCTTATTTAACCTGAATTAGTTGCCTACTTACAAATCTCCTGGTAATATTGGATATTGGTACTTCAACATATGAATTTTGGGGTGCAAAAAATGTTCAGTCTGTAATATCAAGTCTACAGGCTACCATTACCCAGGAAGTAGCTCAATGGTCTAAGTACTTGCCTGTAAAGTACAAGAGTCTGGGTTCTGTCCCAGTACCACATGCTACTCTGGCCCAGTACCAAGCTGGCCACTATACCAACCATGGTGGTACACACCTGTAATCCTAGCACTGGGGAGGCTGAGATAGGAGGATCACTATGATCAGAGCTGCAGAGTGAGACCTTGCACCAAATAGATAGATAGATAGATGATAGATAGATAGATAGATAGATAGATAGATAGATAGATGGATTAAAGGCAATCATCATTTGATAAATATTCTTAAAACTAGTTGCTGGCTAAAACCAAGACCATGTGACACCTATAGTGATGACCAGAATCCAGGGTACCACTGTAGTTTGGGGGTTTGTAAGGGGAACCACATAATAGAGGGCACTTACTTATAAGATTATTTTGTAATAGTTACTGTTATGGTTTATGTCTAGTTGTCCCCCCAGAGCCTCATGGAGTCATTGGGCGGGGACTTCTAGAGTTTGAGACTTGATCCATGATCCCTGGGATTATAGGTTTTAGTACTGATGGGATTATGGGTGGAAGTACTTCTGGGATTATGGGTGTAGCCTAGGGCGGGAGCTAAGGTGGAGAGCCTGAACTAGTAATATAAAGAGACACAGAGAGACAGACTGGAGCTCGAGCTGTTGCTGCTGCTCTTCTGCCGTGTTGGTTGGCTACCTCTGCTGCCATTTTGTTGCTGTTCCGCCGCCATGAACTGGATGCTCTCTGCTCTGTTCCACTCAGCCTTGGGCCAGCCGAATATGGACTGAAACCTCCACAAACTGTGAGCTAAATAAACCTTTCCTTCCTTCATCTTGAGTGTCAGGTATTTGTCTCAGCAACGAGTAAAAGGTAACTAAAACAGTTACCCAAAGAATCATATGCAAAAAAATAGTGCAGGAAATCTGTCCACATACTAAAGATCAAAGAATCCAGCTGAGGTCCTAGACTCAGTGGCAATGTCCTTCAAGATTTCAGCTGAAGACCTACAGCCCAAAACAGTGTCTTTCTACAAGCCCCGCTGGAACCTAACAGCCAAAGGCAATGCCTGATGCAGGCCTGTTGCACATATCTACACTGGGAAGGCTCAAAGATTGGTGATAGAAGTGAGAAAGTCTGTGCCCGAAGGATGAAGGACCTGTGCTAGCAGGCTAAGGGATCTATACTAGAGCCAAGAAGTGACACTTAAAGTATGAGCCAGAGCTCCCCTGAACGATACTACCGCCATCATCGGTGACAGTGAGGTCCTGAGCTCCTCTGATAGTAATGGCTGATCTTCTATCCGGAAAGCCAGTGGGACCAACTTCTCCAGGAGAATGAGCAGTACACCATCTTTCCCTCTGGAGCCAGGCGGCGATGCTCAAAGTAAGTACCAGAGCTTCCCCAACGTGAACAGTTATTGTCAGTGACAACTGGGTTAACAGATTTCCTGCACTCTTTTTGTATGTGATTCTTTGGGTGACTATGAGAAGAACTGAGTCCATCAGAAAAACCAGCATGACAAGGTCCTCCAAGAGAATCAACATATCCTGACAGCCTCTCCACTGCTTTTTCCTCTGCACCAGTTCTTCCTGTTATGCTACCAGCAGCAGTCCTCACATAGGCCTCCCATACCCAGCACCACGGTGATGCAGCTCAGCTGTGTATGACAAGTCTATGCACCATACCTGACCTTGTGAACAGAATTCAAAGCTTCACTCTCTTCTAACAACAGTATGAAGGCAGAGAAGAAAAAGCAGTGAGCATACACTAAAACTGTAATATAGTACAAGACAAAAGGGCCTATAGGCTGCAAAAGGAAAGAAAATTTCCAGAAATGCAAAAGAACTAAGACTGGTATGGCCCCAATCCATCTCCTAACTTTACAGGCTCAGCAACAATTCTGAGTAATGCTCACTAGCTGCTATTTCCCAACTAGCAGAGAAGAAGCCCGGGGAGAGTTCTACAACAGCATCAAGATAGAGCCATAAAGACTTTTAATTCTTCCTTTCCCCAAAGACACAGGAAAACTTAGTTGTAATTCTCATCTGAATATCTCCTACTGGGAGGAAAATGGAAAAGCAGAGGCAGACCAAAAAACAAATACCTGGAACTAATTATCTCTAGCAAAAATTAAAAAAAGAACAGAAATTTCACCAAATAGGAAACAAAAGAAGAATTGCAAAAGGCAAGATCTTTGGCATAGCTGCAGGAGGGGCTCGCAAGCCCTGGGTCATAGGAGGACCCTTCTCACACTGAGGTGTCTCCAGAGTTTGTCACCTTTTGGGTGAGGAGGCTAAGAAAAAAACAGCAGGAGAACAGAGAAGCTGCCAGGGTGAATCTTTCTCTTGTAGAGTTCTACATCTTGGGTTGAATTGAAAACACAGTTCAGGGTCCAAGAAGAGCTGTCCCACCCATTACCAGCAACCGTGTAGACAAAGGTAAGTGCACTTCCACTAAGTGTGGGATCTCTCACAGGCCACAGCTGATGTGGTGGTGGTGTGGCTGCTGGACCCTTCTCCAAGAGAACCTCTCAAGGAAAACACTGCCTAGAAACAGCTCCTGCAAGAGCTCTGGGGCCTCAGAGACAATGGAAAAGTCATAGGATACTACTGAGCAGTTGCTCTCATTGCCCTGCAAGTCCATGGGAGCCAAGGGAGAGAGGAAGGGAAGAAGGATGGAGGAAAAATTTATTATGCAGTGAAAGAGTCGAAGTCCCTAAAATGGGAAAAAGGAATTGACAATGTAATGAGTAACCTTGTCAAAAAATCTCAATACAGAAGACATACCTTTAATAATTTATGAATTTAACATTTACATTCACATATGTGATTTTTTAAAGCAAACTAAAACTTATAGAAGTGAACACAGTTCAGGGGCTGGGGAGATAGCTCCATGGCACAAGTGCCTGCCTGGCAAGTGCAAGGTTATCAGTTTGAACCCCGGTCCTGCAAAAAACAAAACAAAACAGAAGTGAACACAGTTGGATGATTTAAGTATATCTAAGGAAAAGAAAAGAAAGATAATCCAGAAAATATTTGCAAAACATTTCCCCAACAAAAAGTCGTTTCTTTAATTTGTAAAGAATTCATGAAAGTCAATAAAGAAAGTGCCGGGCGTGGTGGCGCACGCCTGTAATCCCAGCACTCGGGAGGCTGAGGCAGGAGGATTGGTGCCAGTTCGAGACCAGCCTGGGCTACAAAAGTGAGCTCAAGGCCAGCCTGAACTGCACAGTGAGACCCTGTCTCAAAAAGACAAAAAAATAAAAAATAAAAAATAAAAAAAAAATAAAGAAAAAGTAAATAAAATTATAAAATATAAAAGCATAAAAGGAGAAGAAGGAAGGGTAACCTCACTCAATATAATGCAAATAAAAATTCTGAGAACTTACATTTTTCTCCTTGGAACTTTTGAAGGCAGTGCTCAAAGACAGTGGAGAAACCACTTCCAAACCTTGCCAATTGGAGCACAGACTGATTTGACGCTCTTTGGAATACAATTGTGGAATATTCATGAGACTCAAAGGTGCACATATACTTGATTCAGCTGGGAAAGGCGCCCAAGATTTTGCCAAAATTTAAGTACAAAAATATTTCCTGCAGCTCTTTGCTGAAGCAACAATGTAGAACTATAATAGAAACCCATTGATAAAGGCTGTTATAGTTCCTGTATAGGTGTCGCGCCAGAGCCTCATGCAGTCATGGGACAGGGCAGCATCTGGAAATTGTAATTGATTATTGTGGAAATAGGTGCTATCTCTCCCCTGGGGCAGGTGATCTGCATTTCAATGTAAGGGAGGAAGAGAAGTTAGCTGCTGGAGCAGCTGCAAGTTTTCTCCCAGAGCCCTTGCTCTCTGCCTGCCGCCATGGAAGGCTGCCCTCTGCCATGTGCCAGTCTGCTTTGGAGCCAGCTGAATATGGACTGAAACCTCCAGTAACTGTGAGCTAAATAAACCTTTCCTTCCCTCATTTTGAGTGTCAGGTGTTTGTCTCAGCAACGAGAGAAGAGGAACTAAGACATAAGCCTATCAAAGAAATTATGATTATATACCTATCTAGGCAGTAGGGCACTAACACACATTAAGATACAGTGCTTTCATTTATTAATAGCAAATTTTAAGTGAACATTAAAATGAATTTATGCATTACAATATTCTTTTCGAGGCATATAAACCCAAAATGAAAATAAATGTAAGCAATTTACATAATATTAAGTAAATAACATAAATAAAACACAGATGGTAGGAAATGGAGATGTAGACTTTATGAAGAAGGGATGTGGGCCTAGAGATGGGTATGAGAGGGTGAAAAGGAAAAGGGACCCTGAAATGAAGATGGGTTATGCACAGTTACCAGGTTCCCAAAAGAAATTAGTATGCATGATAGACACACATTAAAAAAAAAAAAAAGGCTGAAAGAAAAATAGAACCATGTTTAAAGAACTGATACCTGAATTGACTGTTAGTTTTGCTTTATGTTTTGGATAGTTGCTCACAGTGTTGCCCAGGTTGTTGTCCAACTAGCTGGCCTTGAACTCATGATCCTCTTGCCTCAGGCTTAGGGTGCTGGGGCTATAGGCATTTACCACCATCCCTGGGATTCCAGGGCTGGCACGGCAAGCAGTACCAGGGATAAAACCCATGTCCTTATGTTTGCCAGGCATGCACTTAAATTTGATTTAAAAAAAAAAAAAAAGGAAGACCAACTTACCTTTAGCAGAGTGAAAAGAATGAACCCTTTTGCAAAGCCAAGAAGAAAGAGATGTATGATACTTTATTTTTGGTATTTTTTTTTATCTAGGATGTAAGAAAACTAGCTATAGGTAAGAAGTGGTAAAAGAAAAAATACAATGCAGAAAATCAATAGTACTTGAAGATTTAATATAGCTTGACTTGTAAGAAAGTGTTAAATAGTGTTGAGAACTTGATTGTAAAGATCAGTCTGGCATCATTACTGCGGAATGCAGCCCAAAGATCCAGCTCTCTTCTAGTCCTGTATTTACACTAACACCATCTTGCTTTGTTAAATTGGTCTCTGATCTGCCTTTACTCAGCTACAGTTGGACTCTACACCTGCATAGCGAACATGCTCATCCAGTATGGTCTGACTCAGCTCATCTTCCCTAACAGTCAATAACTGAAGAGGAACTAAATTCTCTTAAGTGTGAAATCAGTGCCTCTGCATATGGAACAATAGCCATCTTCCATTTGAGCTGGAGAGTTAAATGCCGGTGACAGATGCCCTAAACTCTAAAACAGTTTTCTTCCCATTTCATGCCATTAAGAAGTCAACAAAGTTGGCCACAAAGACTTCCCCTCTGTATATGGCTACATAACTGAGAAATAATTATTAGTAGTTTTATTTGCTCTATAGTAGATGGTCAGTATAAATCTCCAAGGAGAATTCTGGAGGATCCTTTAACATCTCTCCATGTTTATGTATTTTGAAAAACCTGGTTAACTACATTCTATATGCATTTTGGTATCTTTTCTTCTGTGATGCTGCTGCTATATTTATTGCTTTTTATGTAATGCCACTGACCTACAAAAGGTTGCTGTAATCAAGGCTGTAAGGAGTACAGTTGCAGTTGGTAATTGAAAATGAAAATGGTATTGAACCTCCCAGGCTCTCCATATTTCAGTATCTTCTATCTCCTGCTAAGAGCTCTGGAATATACCTCTCGTATGTGTTCCAAGCAGCAGCAATCAAAATTGGGGGTGTGCCTGAAAACTGGAGTGGGCTGTTTTGATCAGACTCTGCTGTCTGTGTAGAGTGGATTCATTTCCCTAGGCAAATGAATCCTAGCAGGGTGGAACTCAGTTTCACACCTATGTCAAAGTAAAAAATGTCTGTTGTTTCCCCCCCTTTTCCAAATACACAGCACATACATGCACACAATCTACATCTACACATGTGCATGCACATATAAGTACACCAACATACCCAGAGTTGTATATTATACTGCACACACACACATACAAGCAGACATCTTCTGTATTCATTCTGCGAAACAAATCACATCTCCTAGTTAGACCTCTAGGGACCTTAAAAGAAGACATAATAGATAATGCCTCCTCTTGCCCCAGGAAGTTCGTGTTGTGTAGAGCCACAATTTGGACTGCTGCTTTGCTTTCTTTCTGTTGTGGATTTCAAACCTGCCACTGAATGTCATGGTAATCTTCACCAATGCAGTAGCACAACTTGAGACTCTTCGCATATTCTATGACAAAATAATGAGTTAAAAGGACTGACATAAAGCAAGGAACTATAAATTTTACTCTTTACTAATTACCTTTTTCAATTTTGCATTCTCCACCTTTCTCCTTATTTCTTGTAGCTCTTATAAGTCTTTTGTATATTCTCATTTTCACTGAATGTCAGTTAAAAAATTAGCGTCTTGCCTATCTGAGAGTTCCATCATAGTGCTGCAGGAGTTTTGTCATAGAAATGTCCTCAGGGTTGTTGGTTTTGATTGTTTTAGGAAATTCCTTTAGAAATCCGTGTAGCCAGCCGTGGCCACCTCTAGATCCCATCAAAAGCAAGGATTCTAAGCAGATATCCAAGGAAATGATGCTTAGATAAAATGAGTTGTATTGATTTTCCTTCTATAGTTATCATTTCTTATAAAAACAAATAACAATGAGGTTCTACTGTGACTAATTCTGATGGCATCTGAGAGAGTTAGGTAAGGAGTCCTAATATTTTATAGTCATTTCACTGGTGAAAAAGCTAAGGTTTTTATATACTATGAGAACTGGTAAAAGTCATTAAGAAAACTCAGTGATTAGCCAAGGTGTCCTGTCCTGTGACCTGTCTGTTGGTGCCTCACTCATTTTCTTCCGAGCACTCTGTCTTTTGTGCTGTTTGTTTTGTTTATTTCTTTAGGCATTCTGCACAAGAATCCTTAGCAATCTTAATGATGTTTTGATGAATCTTACATTTCTAGTGTTATCAGCTTTATAAGGCTTAATGGTTAATGGTTGCTTTTTTTTTTCATTTAAGAATATCTGCCTAACAGGTGTGTGCCATCACGCCTGGCTTGTGTGTAAGTTTTAGCTTCTACTTTCTATGGCCAAGCTATTGGCACACTTAAACTTCTTACCCATTCACTACCTTGTAAATCTACTTTATAATTTTGCTTCTTCCTGTCACTTATACGATAGCCATGTTATAAAGAGGTATAGATACTTAATAGCATTTTGCCTATCTGATAATAAAAATATAAAAAGTGAAAAAAAAAAAAAAAAAAAGAATATCTGCCTAATGATGTGAAGATCTTTCTTCTATGATACCTTTTATAGTTAGTTTATAATCTATGTGGAACTGAATTGTGGTAATACAATGGGACATATTACTTCTGTATAGGCCTGTTCATATCAAGTTCTCAGGATCTGCTTGAAAATCTTACTTCAAACTCAAACTTAAAAAGATTTAGAATACAGAATTTTATGGCAA
Organism: Myocastor coypus; assembly: GCA_004027025.1. Taxonomy (NCBI): domain Eukaryota; kingdom Metazoa; phylum Chordata; class Mammalia; order Rodentia; family Myocastoridae; genus Myocastor; species Myocastor coypus. The sequence goes on along the minus strand of PVJA010007927.1, from coordinate 570 downwards.
AGGTAATAATTTTAGTATTTAAAAATTACCTTGAGTTGTCTCTGGGTTCCATCAATTTGATTGTAAATCATCTGAAGTGCTTCTGTGGTTTTAAAGTTATTTTTCACTACATAATTTTATACTTTTCTATAATTTTTTTTTTTTTTTTTTTTTTTTTTTTTTTTTTTTTTTTTTTTTTTTTTTTTTTTTTTTTTTTTTTTTTTTTTTTTGTGGGACCGGGGTTCAAACTCAAGACCTTGGCACTTGCCCAGCAGGCACTTGTGCCTCGGAGCCATCTCCCCAGCTCCCTTATAATTTTTCTTAATCTTTGTTTTCCAACAATTTTATAATGATCAGCCTAAGTGTGGGTTTCTTATGACATTTCCAAAATATTTGATATATCAAATTATTTATTATAATATTTTACCCTATTACACATAGGATAGTTTCTATCTCATATGTCTTTAACACTTATCTATATTTTCCACATTTTCCTCTGATCAAGCCTTCAGTTTATTGATCCTTTCTTCTACTATATCCATATGCTATCAAAGTTATCTACTTGAATTCTTATTTTTTCCAGTTATAAAA